>OY720444.1:16788054-17090180 GCA_963082915.1 Dolichopus griseipennis | reverse complement strand
GTTGAGCTAGATTTAACCATGCTCAATCTTAAACTTTCCAAATACTTTTCTATTTTTTGCCAATTTGCGACATAACTTCCAAGTTAACTTAGTTCTGAAGATATATAGGCTGGGTACAAAAAATATGTAGTCGCAGCTATCTGAAAGAGAAGACGTCCAATAATTTGAACTCTTTATAAACTTGCCCCCTCCGATTTTCAATATTCTAGTTTTAATACATGTAGATTGATTCCAGAAGTTTTTAAGACAGCTACACAAAGGCTCTGGAATCTTTTAGAAAAACAAAAACTATAGAGAACTAAGAACTTAAGTTGCTACTAAAAAAACCTTGTGTAAATTTTAAGAATATAATTTATCTTGGATTTATCATGCTGTCAGACGGACGGAGAGTTATACTAATTTTATTAACTCTTCGATAATGCACCAATGCAAAAGCCTTAGGCCAAATCTACTAATGTATTCTAAAAATATTTGAAAAAAACAGTGGGGATGATGCGCATGATTTAAATAAACCCGTGACCATCGTTCAAACCGGTATAAGAAACTATTTGAAAAATTGGACTTAAGTCCCTAAATCTCTACTAAATAAATTATTGAAACCACGATGTTATATTCGACTAGAAAGGATTTCCTAATTCGGAAGCTTGCTTGAAATTATTCGCGAATAAGTACCAAAGAATGATTTTAAGAATATTCTGGCCCTACTGATGGTGTTGGGCCAGAATATTCTTAAATATGAACTTATGGCAGCACACAATCGAAGTAGCGGTAATGAGCCAAATCAAGCGCACAAATTGGAGATGGATTGGGTACACTCTAAGAAAACCACCAACTAGCATAACAAGAATGCAGCATCTAAAATGGAGCCCCTAAGGTAGTAGAAAGCCCAGCCGACAAAACAATACTTGGCGTCTCACACCTACGACTGAACTTGCGAAACACGGGAAAACACGGGCAGGAGATCATGTTGTTGGCGAACGATCGAGTTCAATGGAAGAGGCAAGTGGATAGCCTATGTTCCCACGAGGAGTAACCAGGAAAAAAAAGGTAAAGCACAAAAGCTTGCAAGCACTTATTTTTATTTTTTTTAAGTTTTTTTTAAGTTTTAGAATTTAAAAATTTCAAGATTTTCAATTTCGAAATATATTATGTTCAAAAATTTTACTAAACTCCCATAAATTTCAATAAAACATTTGTAACTTAATTGCAAACATACAAATATACATCAGAATGTATGTAGGCTTTCCTTTTGTCTTGTATTTAGTTGCAACTACTAGATAACAATAAGTTCAAATCAAATTTTTTTGTTTTTGTTTTTTTTTTATTGTTAATTAACACAATATTGTTGCAATAAATAACTTAAATATCCTTGTTTTTATGATATTTTATTTTTTTTTTTATCTTTTGATCCTTTTTTTTTTTGTTGTTTTTTTTTTGAAAATGTTAAACTAAAAACTGTTAGGTATTGCATGTTCATCTATTAAATTTTTGATGTTATTAATATTTTCTTAAATACTTTATTTTAAATTTCACTTATACATATATATATATACGTCACTTTTCATACATAAATATATATATATACATATATATTTATACATATATAAAAATATAAACATTAAAAACTAAAAGGCCTATGCAACAATTAAAAAAAAAAAGAAAAAAAAAAATAAAAGTAAAACTAACGATTGAAAAATAATTTTTCATAATTTTTTTTTTGGTTTTTTTTTTTTTTGCATTTTTACATCGGCGCAGATTTTGTCCTTCTTTATTTTTTTCTTTTTCTTTCTCTTTCTGTTGTTTTTTCAATTTTCTTTTTATTTTTATTATTTTCCATTGTTTTTGTTTTTTTTTTTAGTTGTTGTTTAAAAAAAACCTAGATATTTAAAAAAGGATTACAATATGTTCAACAGGCTGATTATATACATGAATGCATTCACTGATTTTATATTATACATACAGACATACATACATGTTAATACATAAACAAATATATATATGCAGAAATATAAAATATATGTAAATTGTTTATTTTTTACAGAACCTATCCTATTATCTGTCTAGATTTGTATTCACATATGTATGTATATATATATATATATATATATATGTACAATATATCTCATTCCTACCTACATACATATACATATCTACCCACTTGTATAAGTATATAACAGAATATATGCTCAAAGTACCAGGAATTGTAAAATAAAAAAAAGGATAAAAACAAAAGGGGAAAAATAAACAAAAGACTAGGCTGCCTTTCTATTAAACATTCTTACAGGTTGGTTGGAATTTAGTATTTTTTAGACTGAGTACTGGGTACTGGGTTGAGCTATGTGTAATATACTTGTATTATATATAATAATTTACAGATTAAAAAGCTTTTTTTTGTTGTTATTATTATCTGCATTGTTTGAGAGGGTTTTTGGGAAAAACACAACAAGTTTTTTATCAAACATAAACACAACATTATTTTAACAAACGTTAAAACATCCAAAAACAAAATCAAACAGTTAAATATACACATATAATTTGTTTTTGTAATTTTATTCTATTTTGGAACATTTTTTTACTTTAAAATAAGTTTGAAAGTCATTGGAATCAAACATAATATATTTGTATTTTAGTATGAAGTATGAACCAAGTATGAATGAAAAATTCTTAATTTTTTTTATGTATTAAGAAAGAGAGAATATTTATTAGCAAAATTTCTCTCAATTATTCTCTTATTAATTTTAATATAAGATATAAGTTTGTATTGTATGATAGTATGATGTTGTATTTGTTGTTTGATTACAATTAAATTTATATATAAAATTTGTTTTTGTTTTTGTTTTTCAATTTCTTTGGTTATTAATTACTATGGAATTTTATATTAAAATTTAAAATTGGTTGGATTTGAAGTTGGATGTTTTAAGTTGTATATGAGTTTGATAGAATTTTAAACTGAATTAAATCTTATTAATGTGTGATTAGATACTAGGAGGTAGGTTAGGTATGATTATCTGATTAAAATGATTGAATATTGTATCTTCATGTTGTACTCTTCAAAAGCTTTTAATAATTAGATTTGAATAATTTTTAGTTGTATAAGTGTAGTTTAAATCAGGGGTTCTCAACTTGTTTTTCAATATTAAATAAAATTTTTTGTTTTTAGTTTTAAGTTTAGAATTGGAAAATTTTAGTGAAATATCTGTATATCAATAAAACAAGACATTTTGAGTAAATATGTAAAATACATGTATTGAGTTTATTAAATGTATTAATGTATGATAAATGTATAATTTATTCAATGAATGCGTTGTAATTAATAGATAATACGTTCCTTGGAAGAAAAAAGGCTCAGATTGACTTAATACGCTGGAGATTAAATATTAAAACATAAAAACAAAAACATTTAGTCTTTGATAACAAACCTTATGTATTTTCTAAATTTTAAAATTTAAAAAAAAAATTATTAATCTCTTTAAAATTAAGGAACCAATGAACTTAAGTAATACTTTAATTGCAAGCTTGCCACATGTATTAGGTTCTAAACTATAAACTTTTAATACGAAATGAGATTAAGGAAGTAATAAAACCTAATAGCCTGAAAGGTAGCATTTTATTCGTGTGAACATCCAGTATATGGCAATATTATTTACATTTGCAATGAATATTGTACCCGCATGACTATAGGTCAAAAGAATATACTAAATTTGCAATTACTTTTGTGATACAGAGAAAGAGGGGTAGCGGGGGTAGATATAGAGTCAAAGGTATGGATCGGATCAGAATCGAAAAGTAAATCGATCTAGCTATTTATGTCCGTCCGTCCGCACGATAATTCTAAACATAAAAGAGCTAGGATGAATAAAATTTAGTAGGAAGAGGTTCGAAGGGCTCCCAACTTATATTTCAACTTATATTTTTTTTGTATATAACTGACAGTTTTACGAGTTATATATTTAAAATTTTGCCGAAAGTAATTAACCGAATGATTTAATTTCTAAATTACGGTCATTCGAGTATCCCAGAGTTGAAACACTCTCTTTACTACACTCTTTCTCATTTAATTTAATGTTATTTAATTACAAACTAAGGTATGAACTTGAAAACCATTACTTCAATGGTCCATGTAATTCAATTTTATACATTATCTTAAGTTACTAACAAATTTTTCTAATTAAAATGCAATATACAAAATCTTAACCTCTTTTCTTATAAAATTCTTCGAACATATTACATTCAGATATACATACCTACTCTTAAAAATAAATCCTTCTTATGATAGAAGTATGATTCTTAAGTGTAATTTAATGAATCTTATATCTTCTACTTGTTTGATTCGCTTATAATCCCGTTATTTTTTTCCTACTGAAAAAACCACAATAAAATAGAAATAAAATATCATTTTGCTTTTAACAGAATTAAATATATATATATATATATGTATATTTTTGACTTTATGTTGTTGATATAAATATTTTACCACCTGCCATTAACTACCATTCGAATCTATTAATCTACCTGTCTAGAATTTTTCAACACCCAGACCTTAAAAAAAAAATTATTTATAAGATACATATGCAATAAAAGATTTTTTTTTTTTTTTTTTTTTTTAATATTAAAAAATGATTTAAAAAAAGAATTGGTAAATAAAGTAAAAGCATGTGGTTTTGTATGTTAGTGTAAATGTTAACGTTTGTTAAAAAATTAAAAAAAAAATTATAGGTATATGTACCCTATTTTTTATGCCATTACAAAAAGAAAAGAAAAGCACCCTTGACTTTAAACGAAAGAACTTATGAAAAGGACGGGAAGGGGAGGCACAAGGAGATTAAAAAAATGTACAATTTTTTTTAGAAAATATATCTGTTAAATAATAATTTTTATCCCAAAGCAACAGATACAGATTCATACATGTTCATAAATTATAAATATAATATTAGGGTTGCCATATGATATAAATTATGATGAAAAAAGTACGTTTCTTTGTAGTTGAAAGTTGGCTTAACAAAAAATTTGAGTAGAAATGTGTTAGGTTATTCCAATTTATTTGAGTCTTTTTGATGCAGATCTGGTAACCCAATTAGAGTTTTGTTTTAAATTCGCGTTAAATTTTCGAAATATTGAATTTTTACTACATGCATTCTCGAATTCATTTACCATAAGAATTCGATTCATGGTTTTGATCCTTATACAAATCAGATTTAAAAAAAAGGGTCATTTTAAAAAACTTGAAACTATAGCATTAACTAAACTTTTGTTATTCCTTATAAAATCAATCTTAAATTATCAAAAAGTCATCACAAGCAAGTGGTTTCGATGAACAGGGCCTCATTGCATCAACTACTTATCACTAATCAAATAATAATTTTTTGATTAGTGAGTGTTTGTTTACTAACCACACTTCATCGGTTTGTTGTCAATTATAGTTTTAATAAAAATAAGATTATTTGATAACTTGATAAGTTGGTAGTGGAAGCCCTGTCCTGCTTCTGCTTAATTACTGATTTGGATTTTTTAAAAAACTATTCAATAACAGATCACCCTCTACTTATGATTGACAGATTTAAAAACCTGTTAAAAATTAACATTAATTCTATTTTTCAATTTCTTTAATTATTTTAACCAACTGGCAACCCTAATTTGGATATTAAATACGTAAACAAGTCAAAAATTATTAATGTAGGAATATTTTGTTGTAATATTTTATAGAACAGAATATTTTATATGTGTGGAGTGTGTGTGTTTGTGTGTTTGTTTGTTTATTGATATGCGTGAATATTAAAAATATAAATTTGAAATAAAAGGAACAGTAAAATAATAATAACAAATATGAAAGATGATTTTAATATTAATTTTCGTTTTGGAAAATTTTACTATGACGTCAACTGAGTTTTTTTTTTGTGATATTTTTGAATTAAAATATTCCACCAATATGCAATTTCCAAATACACAAAACGTGAATGCAAGCAATTCTGCATCAATGATAAGTGATAACGTTCTTATGTCAGTTTCTTTTTGTTTGTATTGAAATTTTTGTAAAATTTTTATACAAATTATTACAATGTAACAGATATGTTGAAGTTGATTCTGTATGAGTGAATTTTTAGTGATAATTTAAAAAATTTTGGTATAAATTTAAAAAGGAAAAATGAAAGAATTAAAATAAAATTAAATTCAGAAAATTAATAATATTCTAAATAAATTTAAAATGATTTAATTACAAGCCAAGTTTGTAGAATAGTCCTACTTATAAGCAAGTTGTCGAATTTTCAAATCAAATTTAAGTAAACGTTATTAATGGACCTATACAAACTTTTGGATGGGGGATATCAAGTGGCTAAAAGAATATCCAAAATTACTCAGAGTAGATCTACTGTAGATGCCTCTTGGGAGTGTTTTATTAGTCCCAGGCTTTTAATTAAAATATTTAGTTTATTTTGAGGTTAGGAATTAGAAAAGGAATCTTGATTTGGAAGCTTGGAAAATTGGGTTTGGGATTAGTTTAATTTTGAGATAGGTATTAGAAAAGGCAGCTTGATTTTGAAGGTTGGAAAATGGAGTCGAGGAATTATGATCTATGTAAGTTAAAGGGTAAGACTTGAGAGATATTGTGAAGAACTATTTTAATATTCTCTATAAGTCTTATTACGTGGTTCACATATGAATTACCAAGTAATTGCAAAGCATATAAGACGGTATATGATCCATTACCTGAAGTTAGCATTACAAAAGATTTTTTCAGAAGTTGTGTAGCGTCATTCTATGATTAAAGCCCAAAAATGTCATTCCACAATTTGATGGTTTTTTGGAAAAAAATCCTTAATTATATTTCTTTCAATATGTCCAATTTTTGTTGCAATCGTATTCTTACAAGAGTATTCCTGATTTGTCATTAAGTTTAAGATACTGTTAAAAAGACGAAATAAACTTTGACTCAAGTGCAAGCATCAGATCAGAATTAAAAACAGATTTAATTAAGTTACATGTTTCGAACAAACATCCGTACATCTGCTGACGGCATGAATATTTGAATAAATAAAAGAACTAGGATTCTGAAATTTCCAAAATCATCTTTTGAAACTAATTATCTTTATAATTTTTAGGCAACTGGTCAGCGGTTTCGGCTGCCTCATGGCTATCTGCCATAAAACTACTTTTTCTTTATGTGCTTCACTTTCATTTTAATTAAACTGGGAATCTGGAATTTCTTACCAAAAGTACTTTAGTTTAATTGCAGACCTTTGTACAAAACTTATAAGTCTTGTACACCGTGTTTAAATACACCAGTCATACAACTTCTATATAACTTTTGTATGCATAATTAAGGGTCTAATGCTAGTCTTTTACGAGAAGTTAGTATAGATGCCGCCAGGTAATGGACCTGGATCTTTTTTATCTCTTTCCCAGGTAATGTGTCTGGAACTTCTTTCTTTTATATGCATAGTTCAGAATCTAATTAAGTTCAGCATCTTAAACTTAATCTTAAGAAGTTGTTAGAGAAGTGGATGAGAGATTCGTCTAGCTGCTATAATATAATGCTAAGTTTTTTGATTTCTTCATTGCATGTCTAATAAAGCTAGGCAGCCTGGAATTTTAATTACTTTTTTACTAGGGAGAAAGGGTACATAAGATTCAAGTGTATGTATCGTATCAGAATTGCAAAATTAATTCAATTTAGCTGTTGAGTTCCATCGGGTAAGTACTATTATAGCCAATATACGAGTATCGCAGAATTGACACAGTCTCTTTTCCGCTTTTCAATTTTCAATTTGTTTGATTTAAATCAATAAAATTAAAATACCGTTACAAAATGTATTTTTAAATACGGTAAAATTAGTTATAGTATTCATAAAATATCAAAAGGAAATATGTAATATAACTATAGTGGTCGTCTATTACATTAACATTTACTAGAGGTTCATTTAATTCTATTTTTCCAATAAAACATTAATAAAGAGATGAAAGCAACAAAAAATAACAACAAAAATACAAAAAAAATAAAATAAAAAATGAAATTTTCTTTTATATACAAGTCACATGCGGGTGTACAGGAATTTCAAAAGAAAATTCAGAAGAAAAACTTTATTTTTTTTTTTTTTTCTTACTATACAGTTTCAAAGAAAATATTTTATACAAATTTTCCATTGAATTTAATGTTCGGAACAAAAATATGCTAGAAGGAAAAATTTAAAAGAAAAATTTTCCTTTTTAGAAAAGTCTTGAAACATGAGAAGATATTTTACAAAGAAGAAAAACCCATGCAAAAGTACTCGTCTGATATGTACTCGTATGTATATGAGCAGTCCACTCCAACAAATTCTGACGATAAAAGTAAAAGACGGAGTAAAAGAACTAAGAAACAGAGAAGAAAATTCTGTTTATATATATAGGGTGTTCAAAATTCCAAAGGTCAGAAAGAGCAGAGGTGATAGCGGATTTCCCAAATAATTATTTCGAAAACGGTAAAAAATACGAGGAAAGTGTGGGTACTTAAATTGAAACTGAGGAATAGGTGACTTTTAAAATTGAAAAAAATAACGGTTATTATGCAAAAATTACAGCTATTAAAAAAAGCAGTGGAAAATATCAATATTTGTTGGATTTAAATTCGGTTGATACCTCAACAATGAGAGATAATGAAAATCTGGGATATTATTATGGAACTCCATAACTGCAGCTGGCTATATTTACATTTAAATCATTTTCTATGTTGTACAGGGGGTGAAGATATATTTTTTTTTTAATTCATGAAATTACTTTGAAGATTGTTATCTTGGAAACTGTTGGAAATAGAATCCTGCCCCTTCCCTCCTCGAGACAATTTTTTTATTCGTTACGAACCTTTCTAAAACCTCCGCTCTTCGCCACTTTTTGAATTCCGGACACCCTGTATATGTATGTAGTTCTACAATCTACATATATTTTGAAAATTAAGTTTTAATTGGATGAAAAACTCTTCTTTTTTTATGTCTTTGAAAATTATTTGAATTCAATACAAAATGCAGTTTTTAGCATATTTGGAAGAAATTTTGAAAAAATATGCCTTACAGTGAAATTCTGTCCGTCGGCCCGTCCATCTGTCCACGTGTTTTCAAAAGCTTCAGCCTGTTTGAAATATGGCAACGAAATTACGGATAGTTATCCTACGGATAGATATGGCAAGAATGGAACAAATTTTTATTAGACCTTCACACCTTAAAAAGGGACAGCATTCGAAAAGGCTGTTTACTGAACAAGTTCTATAAAGTGTTTATTTTCAATCTGGAAACGCAAACGGCAGCAACTGGTTGAAAAACTTTATAAATATGTAGTTTTGCTATGCGGTATTTTGATTTATCGTTATGCGAAACTCATTTCGCGATCCCTCATATCTTGTAAGTGGTTCAAGTTGGAAAATTAATTTTTGGGAGGAGTTAGAAATGGAAGATGGTTTAAGGTTAACAGTACGGTGAGGAGTCTTGGAAATAAGTAAGTGTCATAAGCAAATATGTTTATGTCACCCTTCATTCAGCATCTGAAATGACTTAGAAATTCGCTGAAAGGGGTAACTTGACTTAACTTGATATTTTGCATCATTCGTTTTTTTTTAAATTTATTTATTTTCTTGTATTTAAACAATCTGAACATGTATCTAATTAGTTCTTTAATTGTTTACTCTCTGGTAAATTTTAAATTTATTTGATTCGATTTTATTCTGATAAATAAATTTTTTTTAAAAAAATATAACATAAAATACATTTGAGGAAGAAAATAACTAATAAGGATTACATGCATCCTTCAAATTGCATCTGAAGATTGTATATAGATACACGATTAAAGATTTATAATTTTTGTGTGACAACAAGTGGTTGAAACCGAATTGATCTTAGAATTTAATATTTAAAATTTAAAGTAAATTAAGATATTAAAATTCTATTAGAGAGATTGTGATGTTTTAGATATAAAAATCGTTATGTAAAGATCGAAATCTATATTATGGATTAAAAATCTATAAGATTAAAATCTATATCTATAATAAATGTATTTTTTATATATATAATATATAGGAATATATAGGAATTAATATATAGGAATTTAAGATGAGTTTTAAATTTAATTATTTACCCTCTTGATAAAAGTAAAACCATATAGATCTAATTATTAGTGCATTAATTTCTGTTTCAGATTTCAGGGACTTTAAGCGAATAGGACAGTAGAGTTACCTTGTAGGAATACTCAATTTTTAATCTTTATAAAATCCAAAGATATGCTGGTTAGATCTATGGAGGCCTTTTGCAGCTCTCCTAACCACTACTATCATTGCTCTCAAATTTCAGAAACATAAAGCTAACGGGGCCAAACATTCCCGTATCATCAATTTCCGTAAATATCAAGTTTTTATGTTTATCAGTTTCGAAGATAGGCTTATTAGATCTTGGGAGACGTAAGATAGGTATCCTTTACTACTACTTTAATTTTTTTTGACAATTCAAGAACCATACGGAAGAAGGACAAGTGTGCGGGAGGTATCCAAATAACCCCTCACATTTGTCCCCAGTTTCAGGAAAACGATGGAAACAGAACAGAAAACTTTTGTACAAAATTTGAAGTTTCTATCTTTTTTAATTTCGAAGATATGCCCCTTTAGATCTTGGTAAATGCTTCGGAGGTACCTGAATTACCCCATTCCAAGCCATACCAAATCTAAAGGGCATAATGTAAGCAGGTTAAAACACCCTGTACCAAATATCAAGTAATAACTTTATTGTGGTCGAAGATTTGGTCGTTTGGTATTGGTTCGAATGTAAGCTTCCCCTAATACCTAGAATTTGTTGTCATTGATGATTCAATTATTAACTATTTTTGGAAAATATTACGGCAACAAAGACAGTGTGCGAAAGAATTACTCTGTTGGGAAATAAGTATTGCTAATACGAAGTACTAGTCTCTGCAGCTAGTATACGGTTCTCAAAAAGACCAGGTCACTTAAAAATATTATAAATGTCGAATTAAAATATTAACACCATTTATTTTTCGAAATTGTTAACCGGTTTTCACTGCGTAAAAAATGAAAATTAAATATTTGATGTGATTTTCTTTCAATTTATCTAATTATCCTGAAAATTCCTTGTTTTTTTTTTTTTATTTTCCTTAAATACAACGATTATTGAAGCAGACAATTAACTTTTTAACCTCATTAAAAAGAAGTACATATAAATATATATATATTATAATAAATAAAAAATACTCATAAATATATATATATACATATATATATATACATACAAATAAAATTTCAAGAAAATAAGGGTATACCTTCTCTTTTATTTATTTTATTGTCTTTTTTTAAATAAAATTTATTCCTTTAAATTTACTTTCATAAATGTATGTATGTATGTGTATGTTTGTATATTTGTATTGTTGAAAAGCAAAAAGTCCTGTTTTTTCATTTTTTTCGGGGGATATAAACAAAAAAACAATCCTTTTTAAAATCGACTTATGAATTTATGATCTTTCAATGTATATAGAAAAAAAAAGGATCAAAAATAAGGATAATAAATTTTTTTTTCAATAAAATTACATTAGAAATTCTTAAAAATTTCCAAAAGGAAGAAGTGGGTGGGACTGAGTAAGGGGGTGTTATTTATTTGAATGTAAAGAAAAGTAAAATTCCAGATTTTTTGTTTAAATTTAATTTATTTAAGGAGCCTTGCATGAATACAAGAGTTACAAAGAATTATTACTGTTTGTCTTTATTATTTTGTTGATTCCTTTTTCTCCCTTCCCAAACACCTTGTAAAGGAACCCTTTATTTAAAAAAATAAAATAATAATAAAAATACAAAATCCTGTTCTGGACTTTATTATTTATATTGTATTTTTTCATTATTAGGTGCTCCACTCCTTTCTGAGTTTTATTACATATTTTCGGTCCAATAAATTTAGAACAATAAGATTAGGTGCTTAGTATATATATAAACAATAAGTAGTGGGTTCGTCCTTAAATCTTTTTCGGAGGAATTGTCAATTTTTAGAAACGTGCAAGCATAAGGACTTTTTTATTCAGTTGATATTAGTTCGAAAGGATCTATACAGAATATTGAAAAGCAGTCATAGCCGCTCTATTGAGTATGTAGTGCTTTTCCTGGTATCTGGGTACGTATTTTAGTTTGTTTATGCAGAAAGTTTCTGAAAATTTTAGACAATATTGTTGTTTAAAAGCTGGGGATATTAATTCGATAGGATCAATAGGATATTAAAAAGGAATCATGGTTCCTTTCATGTGGTTGATTTCCTGATTCTTTGATTCCTGTTTTTATTAGCTTCTTTAGAAAGTCTCCGGATCCTTTGATAAAATAAATGTCCTTTACTACCGAAATTCTGAAACTTTTACGTCTACTCGTAAATCACTTATCGTCAACTACTGGGTCCTATTTTGGTGTTCAATTTCCACGAATTTGCCTATGAAATTGAAATAATTCTGTTCAACTATTTTGATGTTCTATGGATGGGGCCAATTTTATCTATAAAGTTCTCTAAGAAATAGGAATTCATTTAGATTAACTTTTAATGGGGAGACTGTGCATTTTTTTTTTCATTAAATTAATAAAATATCTTACATTAAAATCTTTCTTCTAAATATCCCATTAAATTTTCCCACATCCCCTTTATCCAACAACTCTAAATATTCTCCATCCGAATCCCGCAAATCTTCTATCTCTCCACACTCGTAACCAAATAGTACATTTGTATCACAGGTCCAACCTCGATTTGGTTCCAAAAACGGCAGCGGCGCTTTTGTATTAAAGATGCACACAATCCAAAAGAACATTGCACACTTACAATGGGTGGCTTCCGAGTTTTCCATTGTCCCTTTAAAAACAAAACAGACTCCGGATCATCAAACTTGATAACTCAAGTGTCACTTTATTGCCAAAACTGTAAAGGAAAAGTATAAATAAGACCGTCTACATTGAATCACTTACCTCCTCAACTATTTGGATGTCCTATTTAGTCGTCTTAGAAATCAAGCTAATTTTCCTCAATTATTCCAATGTCCTATTGATGAGGTTTTTATCTGCACAGTTCTCTAAAAAATAGAGTTTCAGAAACACTTTAGTGAGTAGGCGAATGTTAACTTTTATTTTAAATTGTTCCTGTTTAATCCTCAACTACTTCCGGATCACCTTTCTAATTGGATCCTGTTTTAAATTTTCTATTTAGGTTTTTTTACAAGTTTTTCTAATTCACTTGTTTTAAATTCTAATCCACACTCTAAACTCATAAATAGTTCTTTTTTATGAAATCGTCCGCTCCTTTTACCTCAACCTAAGGTAAATCCTAAAGGTGGACCATATATTAATATATTTATATATACTTGTGTATATATATGTGTATGAGTTTAATTTCAGTCAATGGAATGGGAAAAATAATTTAACTCGAAATTTTTTTATTTATTTAAAAATAAGAAGAAGAAAAAAAATTCAGTAAAGTATCATAGACAGGATTTAATAGGACTTAGGACTATAAGCATAACCTAGTTAAGTTTTTTTTTGTTTGTAGAAAGGTAAAAGATTTTCCATTTTAAGAACTAAATCTTTGTTTTCTTTTTTAATAAAAAAGCGTTCACGTGTTTTCAAAATAATGGACAAAGAAAGTAACAGGATTCCAAAATATAAATATGTCCTTTTTTTTACAACTTATCAATTAATTTTAAGATAAAAAGGGGGCACGTTTGTTTAAAGTTTTGAAAATTTGGATCGTATGTCATTTTATTGGATTTTGCAAGGTTGTATTCAAAGATCACTTGTATGGAATTACATCCGGATTTTATACCCAGTCCCAATGGGTGCTTAGTACATAATACAACCTTTCCTTGTTTTTCTTATTATATAAACTTATTTTAAGTTTTATCATTGTACTAATTAAGAATGTTTAAATATAATGGTACGTTTTAGGTTACTATAGTTAGTAAGTTCTTGATAATGTGGGCTGTATTAAAAGCCTTTAATGATCTTCGAGGAATGTGGAAACTTATTACTCTCTTGGGAGCTGAAAGCTTCCTTTGGACACCTTTATCTTTCTAATGTTTTTATTTTAATTTATTCTTAGGAACAATTCAGTTCATGGATTGTTCTGTGCCTTATTTTATTTTCGTTCTTGCATGTTCAGCTTCCCGAGGACTTTTCGCTAGAATCCAACTTGCGGAAGATCTTTTAAGGATATGATCTAATAATCTTTTCCTTTTAATTTTGGTATGTGTCGTTTCGCTGTAAGTTTCTCATCCGTTAATATTCAGAGGTCTTCATTGGTTATGTTATTGATGCGGAATACGCTGCGATCCAGACTTAAACCGCATCCCACTGTCATAAGCAAATGAAATACACTGAAAGTATGTACCATTATTGTAATAATTGTAATAATTAAAAAGAATCCATTAAGAACAATTTTTGAAATCTTGAAAAAATGCCGCTGAGTCTTTTCAGTTCTTGGATTAATTAAAGATTGCAGATGTACAGGAAAGACTGAAACAGATTTGTTGGGAGAAGAATTGTACAGAATGCTAAGAAAATCTGCGACAGTCTTGGATTTAATAAGCCCTAGCTTTAAAATTTCGGAATCACAAGAAGGATCAGTTCAAAAAGAATTCCAGAAACTTTTCAGAAGAGACCATAGAAGAAATTGTACTATTGGATTAAGTATGCTGTATGTTAGCAGTAAGGAGACCCCACTGTTATTTGTTATCAAACAAAAATTATCAACATGTACCTACCCATACCTTTATATTAAAATTACCTGTACCATTAATATCAACTTTTTTTAATTTTTTTGTTTAAGTATTTAAAATACAAAAGGAAGTACCGTTATTTCTTTTGTGTTTTAAAACTTTAAAATTATCATTAAAAATTTCTTTTTAAATTTTCAACTTATACAAATGGAAATTAAAACTAAAAGAAATTTTCTTATTAAAAATATGAAAACTAAAATACATGTGAAAATTTCGTCCTGGGAGCTTTTTCATATAATAATCATCATTCCGCAGAGTTGGAAACTAAAAATTAGTTTGAAAAAATTTTTTTTAAAGAATTGAAGACCAGCATGAAACACAAAAATTGAAGGGAGAGGGCGGGCAAGGGCAAGAAAAAATAATAATAAACACTGAAATTATGATACAACATCCTTACTTAATAGTCTAATATAAACAAACCTATATATTGTATACGTGCCTCCTTTGTATATACATGTAAATAAATAAATGCTGTAAAATTGTTGATATTTTAAATTTTTGTATATTGTATACTGTTATGATATTAAAAATTAGAAAGAGTCAACAAGTGTATATTATACAAATGAAAGAAAGAAAGATATAATATATAAAGAAAGTAAAAATAATAAACAAAGAAGGCAATGTATAAAACTGTGAATAAGGGCTATAATAAAAATTTATGGAATTAAAAAAATGAAATAATATTTGCGAAGTTCCTATATGTAAAATTGTATGTACAATACGGAACTTCCCGACTTCCCTTTACTGAGAATTCCCTTTACAAAAAAATTGCATACTTTTAGGCCCTTACATAAGATTTATAATGTTAAGTATACATTTTAGAATTTGAAAGTTTAAGCTGGAAACTGCAATATAACCAGCTTATTGGAAGATTGATATTATGCGAACTAAATGACTAAACCATTGTGCTAGACACAATAACAGAATTGTGCTAGGGATGAGAAAAAAAAGTAGCAAGATCTAAACATCAAGGAGAAAGGAGTTGGGCTATAGAGGTAGAAGATGTTTTGAATGCTTCAATTATGCCGGATGTATGGGGAGGGGCAGGTAATTAAAAAGAGAATATACATTGTACAGACTATGGTATGCATGGGGATTTTCGCTTCGGGCAAATGTGTAATACCATGTGGTATATCGGAACATGATTCCTAAAGCAGCCAACTACAATGAATATGAGTTTGCTCCTGGAAACAGTTACTAAAAGTTCTAAAAAGTACAATCATCAAATTTCAAAAAAAGCCCGCTGATCTGGTAATCCTAATATAAAATATTAAAGGAACATTCTTGTACACTTAATGATAAGACTATGCATTCTGTTGGAAATGAGCCCTTAAAGACTTGATAACTCTTTAATATGAAATTAAAACTTTTACAGTTTATTATTTTCTAGTTACTTGTTTGTATATTGGTTTGTTTGTTTATTTTTTTAAAATATGCAAGCATTATAATTTTCAAAAGAAAAAAATGAGACAACAATATAAACTGGATTTATTTGAATAACTATGTAAACATTTTTTAATATAAAAAGTCAGGGAGGGATTCTATGATTATGAAGTATTGAAGTCATTTAAAGCATATAGGAAAAAGTATTCGTAATTACAACTACAATTACATTAATTTATTTACATTTTTCAAACATAAATTTTTTGGGATCTGTTATTTGTTGAGGAATTTTTCGAGGAAGGGCAAAGTTCGGAAACACTGTAAACCTTAATCACCACAGTTTATTACTTTATTAACTTGATTATCTATAATCAGTACACTGAAGAGTGGTTTCTTCCTTAAGCAAATGAAAACTTTTAAATAACATCATCTTAGTTTCCTGAGTATTTAGGAGAATTGCTTAAAAATTGTAGGGGACCTTACTGCATGCACAAAAATGAAATTAAAACAGAGAAGAGCGATTTTTCAATAAACAAATATAGAATTCTAAATTCCACCTCATTTGAGAGTATTTATTTCTTAAAAATCGAAAATTTGCATCCCACATACAAAATGCATCCCACATACCTCTGAAGGCCTAACAAGTATACCTTCCACATTAATAATGATAGAATCTTCAAATTTGGACCAAAATATTCTGTTCTGTTTCCCTTGTGTTTCTAAAATTGAGGATAAATTTGAGTGATTGTTTGCGTACCTCCTACACACCTCTGAATATCTAAATATCACTAGAAACCAGAAATTTAGTACAAGATAATTCTGTCCTCCTTCCACTACGTTCTTAAATTTTGGAACAAATTGAAGTGGTAGTCTTGGAACCTCTCTGAGGCCTCTCAGGCTTCTCAAGACTTAATAAGCATATCTTAAAGATTGATGAAAATAACTACTTGAAATTTTGTAAGATAGTGTTCTGTACTGAGTAATGGGGCTAGTGGTTCGGATAGCTGCAGCACGCCTCCTTAATTAGGGTATATCTTCGGAATTAATTAAGAATTGGAATTTGCCAAAAGGTAGTTCTGACCTGTTTATTTAATGTTTCTGAAATTTGATGCGAATGTAAGTGGAGGTTTGTGTAACTGTCAATTGACTTTTTTAAGTGGTAGGGTATTACTAAGTCTTACTTGTATTACTATTACTTACTTGTTTTTGTCGATTTATAACGGTTTAATTAAGCATAAAAACTTAAAATTCAAAACAACAGTGATACGTCCCTGTTCATTGTCAAAAAAAAAAAAATTTAAAATGAAAAAGCAACATTTAAGTTGTAAAATGGCGTAAAATTTAATGAAAATTAATTTTCATTTTATAATACTTATAACATTAAAAAGAAAATTCTAATTAAACATGAAAAAGAATAAAAATAAAAAATTATTTAACAAAAACACTATTTTTATGAAATAACTGTTTGTAAATGATTTTCATATTAAAAAAGTACAAAAAAAATAAACAAACAGTTACTATCTTTCAGAATTTCAAATATTTACAGTTATATAACAAAACTTACAAAAATAAATATAAAGTATTCAAGTAAATTTTTTTTTTTAAAGAGAAAAACTTTAACATTAAAATTTTTTCATTTAATTTTAGGCAACGTTTAAATATATAGATATATATATATATATATATATATATATATATATGTATATACATATTTAAATTTAAATTATTACATTTTTCTGAAATAATAAGCATTTAGTATATAAATGTAAATGTATGTGAATTGTACAAATATTTAAGTATGTTTACATTAACTTGTAAAGGTATTATATACTATTCATATATAGTGGCTCAGAACGAAAGTGGCCTAACCCTCATGACAAATAATTTTGGATTTTTCGCATAAATCAGGTTAGAATTAGATGTATAATGAACCTGTGTAATTGAAATGGAGAATCCATGTTATATTCCATTGCATCCATTTTTTTTTGCCCTAAGTCATTTGTTTTTTTAAGTGCCAAAGTGACGTAACCTTGTGACCTACGCAATTTTGAAATAAAGAAAACTATAATTTTTTTAAAACTGAAATAGACTTAGAGCATTTTTCTGTAGTTATAATTTTCTTTCGAAAAGTTCCAGGTTTTAGTATCTAATTTTGCTGCCCTTGAGTTTTTTGTACTTTAATAAAACTTATTTCAATTATAAGTCAAATTATAATCAAATATCAAAAACTTCTCTAATTCCGTGGAAATGATAAATTAAATGGAAATGATTTTCTGTAGAAGTCAAATTTTACATATTAAAATTCCCTATCTTTTATAATTCTAGTAAGTATGACGTTGAAAAAACGCCGTTATTCATATGTTTTCAACGTTATACTAAAATTTTTGGGCTTTTGACAAAATTAATTTTTTGTGGGTTAAACCACTTTGATTTTGAGCTCTCATAGCTGCTAAAAAACTTTTATCATTAGAAATAAGAATATTTACATAAAAACATATAGTTAATATGTCGTTGTTCACATTCGGTATGATTCAAGACATCAGATTTTAAAGTAAATAAGAATGAGCTTTGAGATGCTCATTGATCTTAAAGAGTCTTTAAGCAGTTTGGTTTTCAGAAAAAATTTGAATTACCATAGGATATTCAATTATTATATAGTTTCTGAGCTCCTTTTTAAATGATTGAATTTGAGGATGAAAGATTGCAAAATAATCATATGGTTTTACAACATTTGTTTATAAATGACAAGCTGCAAATGGGTGACATTTTCTTTTTATATAAGCTTTGCAAACTTAATTCGTCAAAATGCTTTTTATACTGTACATTTCTATTAAAATTCCTGTGTATTTAATCTTTTCCCCTGGTGTCACTTATTTAAAAAAATAAAGCTTGAATTACTTGGATTACTTCTTAAATTTCAATTTTAATTGGGTTTATCATAGCCTATAAGAATTGCATTGATTGGTTTAGCAACGATTAGTTAAAATGTTAGCTAAAATTTTTTAAACAGCTGGCATTACAGTTCAACTCTAAATTTTGATAGCAATTTCCCCAAATTCAGTGAACCTAATCTTGAATTCTTAGTTTTACAATAATTTTATACTAATCTCTTGTACAAACACAATTATATATAAAATATATACAAATTACATAAGTACTTATATAATAATATAATCCTTGATTAAAATCTATTTTTAACCACAATCCTAAAAGTATGCAAGTAAAAAAAAATAAATATAATTATAATTTAAATTATATTATATACGTACATATACGAGTACTTATGTTTAGGGTATTTCCCAAAAAAATAATTTTGTTTTGTGGATTTTCGTGGAATTTTTTTCTAGTTACGCACAAAAATCAAAAAATTTGAAAATTTGTTTTTATAATCAACTCGTACAAAATGTTTTTTTTTCTTTAAAAAAAGGATTAGCAGAAATAAAAAAAAAATTATCATGAAAATATTCCAAATGAAAATTAAAACCGTTGTTATAAATAACAGTACAATTGAATTTCATTATTAATTTATTTAAAAGTTTATTTTGAAGAAAAATTTACATAAAAATTACACACTCTTAGGAGCAGCAATAAAAATTCTATACTTATTTGATAATATTTGAAAGTCACAATGGTTTAATGGGTAATCTCATGAAGATGGTTTGATGGGTTTTGAAGGGAAATTTGCATGAAATTGCATACTTTTAGGATCGACAATAAAATTAGCATTGTTTCATAATATTTTAGAGTCTCAGTGACGTATTGGGTTATACATATAGTTTATTAGACGAGGGAGCTTAAACTTAAATATTGTACAGAGTGCATTTCTTAAAATTGAAAAAAAAAATACTCAGAAATTAGAGGTGAAACCTGCAGAAACCTTTAATTATCGCAACAGACTAAGAATCAGAATCCTGAAGTCCCATAAAATCAAATTTTATTAAATTTTAAAATTTTAAACTTCTGATAAATTTTTAAATAAATATTTTAACTAATTTAACCGCAAAAAATTTTAACCAAAGTTTTCCCTATGGTTTATTAATATAAAACTTTTCATGAAAATTTAATTTAAAAAAAATAGAAATTTCAAGGATTCAAAATTTTTACTATATATTTTTTTTTATATGAATCCTTCAATTTTCCTTTTAATTTTAAATTATTTTAAAAAATTTTTTTAACTGAATATTTACTTAAAGCGTTTTACTTATAAAAGTATCTTATAGTATAATATAGTATGTATCTATATCAAGTTACTTTAAGGCAAATATTAAATCAATTAAAAAGAAACTGTAAAGTTAATGAAAAAGAATAATATTCAAAGATATTTCAAGGAAAATTCAGTGAAATCTAGTGTTTTTCTATCTTCATTCTTCCTCTTTTTACTCATTATTTGTAATTGAAGTAATGAAAAATTTTTCAGAAAAAAGTACGGTGAGATGAATTTGTTTTTATTTTTCATTAACTTTAGAATGCGATAAGTAAAGTTTTACTTCAATTAAATTTAATTAAAAACAATTTCCATATTATCTTAGTTCCAGCTGTGGTTTAATACCAATCAATTCATATATTCAACAAAAGATATAAAACAAAAGATACGTAAAAAATGATTTTCATTTAAGATTAAAGAAGTGCTGGGTTTTGGTAAAGATAAAGTATAGAAGTTAATAGATAAGTAAAAAAAGTTATTAAATTTGTTCTGATTGTTGTTTTTACTTCATGAATTTATTAAAAAATCTATAAGGGTATCTTACAGTTAAGATATATATTAAGATGTAATAGTTATCTTAAATATATATATATATATATATATAAGAAGTTTAATTTGCAGGGGAAATTGCGCAGATTATCAGTATTTTATGTTTGAGTGAAAGCCACTTTCGTTAACACCAAATGTTAGATTTTATACACAGCTGTGCTGAGTTAAATTATAGAGTCATGTAAAAAAGTTACCTCTATTCAATTCCTATAACATTAGAATTCTGATTAAACTTTAGTAAGGCTTTATTGTAAGTTTTAATTGGTCTTTAACTTACAACATTCAGTTATTTTAAAAATGGAGGCTTCTTGGAAGCCAAATGGATTTAATATAATTAAATATATGTGACTACTTGTGACTGTACTCTTTAAAATTCCATATACAAGCGTTAATATTTGATAGTAATCGTCATATTAGATATGATTGGCACAGGTCTCATAAAATTTATTTACAATAAAAAATACTGAGAAAAATAATTTTATATAAAATTAACAACTAAAAAAATTGCATAATTTCAGGCACTAGATTCAGCCCTAATTTATGCAATAATTTAAATTCGTTAAGCTCGTTATACTTCAAGAAATTTGACTATTTAAATAAGTCTGAATATCTTATTTTTATTATAATAATTCTCTTATTATTTCCGCTTTTAGTTTACTATTGTATTTCAATTCCCAACACATCTTGAGCTTTTATTGAGTGAAATTCTAGTAAATCTCATTAAAATTTAACGAATCTACTTCAATTACAGAACTAACGCGTACATATAACACAACTTATTTTTATTTATTAAAGACTGAATAAATTGCATAAGTTCAGGCGCTACATTCAGCCTTTAAGTATGCAATGATTTAAATTTAAAGTTTAAATTAAACGATGTCGAACAGTGTTGAAGTGTTGAAGTGATTTTTTTAATTAGATATAAGATATTATTTCTTATTTATTTTAATAAGCTTAATTTCATACTCGTTAAGCTCGTTATCATACTCCAAGGGATTCTGAAATTTATATAAGTCTTAATAAGTTATTTTTATGAATGTAATAATTTTCTTATTATTTCCCCTTTTAATTCACTCATTATATTTCAATTCTAACACACCTTCAGCTTTTATTTTTTGAACTTCTAAAACATCTCATTAAAATTTAACGAATCTACTTCAATTACAGACCTAACACGTAAATATAACACAAATTATTTTTATTTACAAAATTTGTAAATTTAACATTGCTTTTGAATTTTTAACAGAAAGCACTTCTTACTTTCTAGAACCTTCCCAATGCACTCTAAAAACGATTATTTATGCAAATTTTTTTGCTTCCCGATAAATATTGCAATATTTAGTTTTTTTTTTTTGCATTTTCAAAATAAATTCAATAAACTATACAATTTTCTACGAATATTTTAAATTTTACATCTGAATTTTCCATTTTTCTTCCGATTTTACAAAACTTAAAAAAAAAACACGAAGATTTAGTTTAATAATAAATCTTTTTAATATATATTTAAAAGATGTGTTGGTGTATCCTATTTTTTAAAAAAAAAAATCAAGGATAATTTCAGGAAAAATCAAAATTTATTATTCCCATCTACCTACTTATCCTATTTTCAAAACCTTTACAATTTTACCGTTATATTCTTTAAAATACAAAAGGTAACATTTTGCAACATCCGTTCTATATATTTTCCATTTTCTACATTGATTCCATGTGGTATTTGATTATTTAAATTTTATTTTAAATCTAATACTACCGGGTTTTTGTACTTGAAAATGAAGTATTTAATACAGTATTATACAAAAATGTGTTAACATGTATTTTTAAATTGATTAATTTTACTAATTCTTTGATTCGAATTACAGTATTGTACAATAATTTTTTAAGGCTTAAAATTATGTATTTTAAAAGGATTAAAGGTTTCATATCCTTCCAAAATTTTTTTAATTTATTGAATAATAAATTTTATCCAATACTGTAGCACGTAAAATAAGAAATAGAGTTAAATAAAAATGTCAGTATTCATTCAATTTCGTTTTCATTTGTTGAAAGACAACTCTAGGGAATATTTGATATATAAGTATACATATATATATACATATATATTTTATATGTATGAAAATATAATCTAAAATGCATTCTGTTTAATACTTAACAATAACTTTTATTTTGAAAAAAATTTCAAGAATTCTACAAGTATATATTTTATATATAATCTTTAGATAAGTATTTAAGTGATGTTGTACCGTGTTAGAGTAGAATAATAAAATAAAACTATCTTTTATATATATATGTTCTGATTATCCATTAAAAATTCATATCATCCCCTTCCAGCTTCCCCTCACTAATATTAAATTTATATTATATCTTATGCAGTACTTCTGTTCTGCTCTTATTTTAATAGATTGACATCTTGTCGGGAATAAATGTTTTTTTTTTGTTTTTTTACAGTTCTTGTTCTTCTTTTACAGTTATTTTTTTTTTACTGTTTTTTAAATAAAAAAATGTTTCACGAATTTGATTATATATTCTTATGAGTTAATTTAGTTGTAAAGGAGCGTATAATAATAAATTATTTTATACTATTCGCATAATCAACCTCTTGTTTTAACGTGATACATAATAATGCAGAGAAGAATAAAATTGACTGACAAAAAACATGATGAATTACAAGATGTGAATGAAATAAATTTTATAATTTTTAAATAAGTTTCGTTATTATTAATAGCAGTAGAATCAGAATTTAAATAATAAGAGAGTGGATTTTAAAAATTCACGTCAAATTGCATACATTTAGGATGAGTAGTAAAATTTTATTTATTTTTATAATTTAAATAACAATCGTTATTTTTATTATTATAAATAACAGTAGACATAGAATTTAATGAATAATAGAGTTGTTTTATAAAATTCAGTTAGGATTGCATACCTTTAGGAGGAGTAGTAAATTTTCAATTTATTATTTAATTGCATTTTTGAGGCAATAGTATCTAAATTACTAAAAGTAAAGTTTTAAAAAAGTCAAAATGAATTATTAGTGGCATTCTATAACTCCGTTCGCTCGCGGTTCATAGCTTTTAATTCATTCATTTATTGATTTGAGCTTCTATAAGTTTTATAATAAAAATATTTATTTATATTTGTTTTGCCTTAAGTTGTGGGTTTCTAATAGTATTTGAAATAAAAGGGCAAATTCGTTATCTAAAGTATTCGTGACACCAATTAAGTACAAATTTTTTGACACATTTTGCATTTTATTATAAAACTACTTTACTACTTTTAAAAAAACCTCCTAAAAGTATGCAATTTTTCTTAAAAACTTTATTCTTGAATTTAAAAGCACTTTTGAAAACTTAAACTGTCAAACTTATAAAATTAGTTAAAAGTTACCTATATAGGATAGACAAAATAAATTAAACTTCGCAAATTTTAAACAAAATGTATAATAGAGTTTTTAAGTTCTACATTAAATTGTATACGTAAAACTTTATATTAGCTATTAAAAAGTTTTACAACACTATTTAAGATACTAATAAATAGTTACTAAAGAACGAAAAAAAAAAAAAATCGTTATACCACAAGTTATAAAAACTTTTGCAACTAGTTTAAACTTAAAAACAAAAAAAAACTGAGTTTCTCAAAAATAAGACACAGTAGTAAAAAAAAAAATAAAATAAAAGTTTTTATTTCTAACGTTCTTTTGAAAAATTCCGGAACACTTAAAATAAGAAATATGTATATATAGTATACACATAAATATATATAGAATAATGTATATGAAAGATTCTTGAAATAAAAACAGGAAATTATACAATATTTTGATCGTTAATCTTCAACTTTAACATACACACAAAACAGTAATAAGCTGATTATTTTTTACCACTTCCCAGTTAACTTCCCAGTTAACTTCCCAATTATTCTAAGCAACAGTATAAAAATAAACATTGAATTACTCTTGTAAATCTTTATTTCGTACCGTTATTATATTTTTTCAAAAAAATTTTTCCTTTTTTTTTTTTTTTTTGCCAAGGATATTCAAGGTAATAATAATAAAAATATAACTAACACACACTAAAATCATATAAAAAATATAAATAAGGACGAGTTTTTTTTATTTTTTTTTTTTTTGGGTTGAAGACAAATATCCTGGAAATATGCGGATAAAAATGAATAAAAAAACAGAAAAACAGCATCTAAGTTTAAAAGCGAAATCATAAAAATAAAAAAATAAAAAAATGGCGCATAATAAAAAAAAATATAAAACAAAAGCACAACAAAAAAACAAAGAAGGAAAAACACTTCAATTGTTTGTGTCCTTCATATTTTCCTTCAAACAAACACAATATCAAAATCATGCAATAGATGAACAAATGCCTTCTAAATCCGTATTTTCTTTTATATCCTTGTTCATCCTTCTCTTTTTTTTTGTAATTTTTTTTTTATTTCCTTCTCATCATTTGTATATATATATATGTATATTGCTTTTTCATTCTAATCTGATTCGGTTACATTCTATTTATGGTAAATAGAAGAAATGTGTATATATGTTATAAAATATTTTCTTTTATTTATTTTCTAAGAAATACAAAAAAAAAAATGGTTCAACACTTATAATTTTAAAAAAATACAAAATAAAAAAAACAAAAAAAAAAATAAAAAAAAATATAAAATAAACAAACACTTATGCAATAATAAAAATAGATATATCCTTGAATGGTGTCATCAGAAACAGAGCAACAGAGTTAAAGATCGAATCAGCTGACTTTTATTTTTTTGTTTTTTATTTTTTTACAATTTCCTTAAACACAAAATAAATATATATATATAACTATATATGTGTATATATAAGAGGAAAATATGGAAATCCTTTTTATCAACAAATATGTCCTAGAAATGAACAAGGACAATAAAAAAGAGAATTTTCATCTTCTTTTTTTTATTTTGCTGTTAATATTTACCCGTTATAATTTTTTAAAAGGATTTTCATATTGTACACTAGACATGTAAAAAGGATCTGGTTATGAATCGTTAATCGAAGTTCTAAATTTTATGGCACATTATCTTGAATTTATAAGATTTTGAAAAATTAAAGAAAGAAGTCAACTTATTTTGTCGGGATTTTTCATTCAAGCGTTGATAGACGCTTCTGATTTCTTTCTGATCTTCTCCTTCCAACTAATATATCACCGAAGTAGTATGGGTACTCATCTCAATATTTACGAAACGCTGATAAGTTTGCCTTGGATTCAACTTTCATATCTTGGTTTGGTTAAAAAGTTTTGTGAGGATAGTTTCTCTAAGAGCTATATCTATTATTAACCAGTTTAAGATATAATCTAAACTAATTATTTGACTGGATCAGATTTTATATATAAATTCAATATAAGATCTATTAATATTTTACATTAAAATTAATATTTTCAGTTTTTAAAAAGAAATTAAAACATTTCCTTACATGCTATGTTACCGGTACAGGAAATACCGTTACTTACAATATCTTGTACATTTTTTAAAAGTCGATATAAATCAAGTCTTGGATAGTAGATCATTTTTGTAGATTCGGATTATTGAGTAAGAATAGAAATAATCCAGTTGTATTTTGAATTCTTTACAGTTCCTGAAAGTATGCAATGTCTTAGTCATGACAGAACCTGGATGTATCCAATATTATAACAAATATTAAAAACGTGATCCAATTTGCTCAAGTGGACACACAAATATAACATGTCGATATCAGATAAGAGATATCCAGGGGGGTCCTAGACCCAGTAAAACTCCATATTCACTCATTAAAACTTCCTCTTAAACATTCAAAAACTAGAAGTGTTACTTTCTTAGTAAACCTATTGAAAGATTTCTTTGAATAATTCAATACTGTGTCTGCATTTTTTTGCTTCCCAGTTTAATTCTTTATGAGCACGAACCGGCAGCTAACATTTTCTTGAATATTATAAAATTTTTATATGTATTTGTTAGAGTAAAATTTTACATCCCTATAATAATATTAATAAAAACATACAACAAATATGCAGTTAGTGTTGTTGTGTTGTGTAAGCCCACAAAATTTTCTAAAGTATGATTATATTGTTACAAGTATCTGAAAATAATATTGACAATTTAATTTTATTTTTATTTAATTTTTTTTTTTTATACACCCTGAAGTTGTAAATATGTTTACTTGGAATTTGATTGTAAAAATTTCTTAAAAAAATATGAGACAATTTTTTTTTTAAATTTGATAAAAGTTGGGGTAAATTAGAAAAGTAGAAAAAAAAATCTCAACAATCAACTCAATATATTTGGTCCCCATTATAAATACTTCTTAAATAAATACAATCCTGGAAGAATTTATTTTAAAAAGGCCTGAATGCTACGTAATACAAACCACTTGCTTCCTTATGCTTCGGACGAAGAAAATTGTCCGTTTGCATAGTCCGTCTAGAGGAGTTCATATCCATGATATTCCCCATTCGAGCCTCTAGACTCTCTAGAGTATCTTTAACATTTGTATTTTTACTAATACTATAGTATTCACTAATACTACTCTTTTCTATAAAATTGTGATCTTTATTTTCTTAATCTTTGGCTGGAGCTGGGTTAAAAATTACTATAATATTGTTACGTATTCTGATATTATTGTTATAATGGCAGTGGCTTTTCTTTAAAATTTTTATACTATTAATAATATTTAAAAACCATTTATAATATGCCTATCATCCCATAACCAATATATCACAATAGCTCAAAAAATTTTTAGACCTAGAAAACGAGAGAGAAGTATCAAATATCTTCAGAAAAATAAAATTTAAAAATCACAAAAATTAATTTCAAAAAAAATTCTGAATAATTTTATAAGTTATGGGTCTATTGAGATGTGATCGATCGCAACATCCTAAGTATTAGAAAGTTATTAAAGCATTGACCCAAAAGATATTGGCCCATAAAAGTACTTCTAGCTGCTATTGATTTTATATTGGACTTATTATGAATAGAATTTTTTTTTCTTATTGGTTTTGACTTTTTCTCCTTTTTTAGGAGACTGGGGGAAAATACTTTTATCCTTACGAATAAATTGGGGAAAAAGCAATACCCATACAATTAAATTGGGCAAAAATATTTCATCAAAATTAAATTATGAAATGATGGACAGAATGTCATGAAAAGATTCCCTTGACCTTTTCCCCGATACCCAATTAAATTTTTCATGTAATTTAATAGACTTTTACTGAAAACTTTTTTACTTAATACTTTCTTCTATGAAATTAATAAAAAATTGGAGAAAAAATGGAGAGGGAGAAGTAGTGGTCAGTGGTCATAGGAAATTAAAGAAAATACCTATTATTTAAAAAATTTGTCATCGTCTGCGATTTTGAAAATAGAACAAAAGAATTCTTTTTAAATAAATTTTTGAACTAAAGTTCAATTAATTTCGATTAAATGTGACCCTGACCATATATTTTGTTGGTTTTTGGACTTTGGAAGGTTAATCAGATGTAATTGGGTATAAAATCAAGTAAATTTTTTATTGTGTGTAAAAGACGAACCATGAAATGGAATAGGTTTTTTAATATTTTAGGATTAAATATGAAAAGGGGGCAAAGAGACGTTCTTATATAGACCCCAAAATTAACCAAGTTTTATTGGAACATATTTGATCAGATGTGAGTAAAAGTGTACTAGACGATGAAACGGCAATAAATTGGTAAGAATTTTCATCTTCGGAACGAATGCAATATTTTACATGTTTGTTAATAAATTGATTTTTGAAAATTTGAAATCTTATAATTCTATTTCCATAAGATTATCCCTCCAACATTTCCCCTAGACAATTTTCGGGAGAAGTAGTATAAAATATCCTATTGGACCGGTTTCTGATTTAATGATACGTCTACTTCTAAAAAAGTTCGAACATTCTGTTAGCGAATGAACAGTTTGAAGTTTGTAGAAGATTTTACCCCAAATAAATTTGTATTTGGTTGTTGTAGAGTATTGGAGACTTGAAGTGATTGAGAATGTAAGAATATAAAATTTAATGGAATCTCTTGAAGGCAATTTAAGTAAAATGAGATTTTAGAGGTAAATTCGGAGAAAAAACCAACTGTAGTTAAGCCCAAGCGAATTAAGTAAAAGTTAAAATCCTGCGTGTAGGAAGAAAAGAATAAACAGTAAGTTTAAATTATTTTCTTCCTTCTGATATTTTTTAAATTTCTCTTTTCCTGTGGAGGCGGCATCCAAGCCAACTAAGCCGTCTAAGCCGCTAAGCGTTTCATGCGTTAATGAAATTTTGTGAAGAGAGTTCTAGTTAAAGGTAGTTTGGAACCCTTTCCTTTATTTTGTCAATAATTTTTAAATTTTACCAATTTTATTTAAAACGTTTTTTTAAGAGTACAATAGCACTTTCGACTCTCAGACTGTGAGTTGAAAAACTTTTAAGTTGTCTGTGCGATCTGATCTTACTAAAAAGTCTTATAGACTGAATAAAATACAGGTCTGTAATTATAATTCTAGGAAGAACAGACTGTATTTTTTAATATTCTAACTAACCCATTTGTTATCCAACGGGCAATTATTAATATCTCCAAAAGCTTCAAAAATATGCTATTCAATCCTAAATTAAAACAATAAAATCAATTAATTTTATCCAATTTGAAAAATTAAGTAATATTTACAATGCGTACAATTCATCCATTCATTACATAACATTTTACAATTTTAAGATAAACTATTTTTAATATTTTTTCAATTTTTTAATATAAAAATGATAGATTCAATTACAAAACCTTCACTTTGTCTTCCTACTTTGTGTCTGAAATAATCATTAAAGTTCATTTTTTTTACTTTTAATTACTTTTATTCATATATAGGAATTAGGAACTACCTTTAAATTAAAAGTTCAGTATAGTGTAACAATTTCCTAATTGATCAGTACTTCTTTCATCCATAAACAATTCAAATGAATCCAAAACAAAAAACAAAAAACTAATTGAACAATAGCAAAAGTTAAGCATTCATAACGCATCTTATACAATTCTGTTATGAATCTGTATACGTTAAATGATAAATGAAAGAAGAAGAAAATAATTAATTTGATCCAACAATATACACATCATTTCACCTTCATACTTTGTTACCAACTATTAATTAACATAATTTTTGTCCAGTACTAATTTCCCAGTGTCTACCTTCAATCTTCATTTCACATATGCATATTAAGTTTTTTTGATCCGAAAGCATATTTTAGAGCTTCTGCTGTGCGAGAGACAATAAACAAAATTAGGTTGCAGGAAAAAAGTCCCCAAGCAAAAAGTCTCCAAAACTAATATATGAATAAAGTCACCAAAACCAAAAAATTAAAAATGCTCCAAAATTTTGTATGTAAAATTCGGAGACTTTCCAGAAATTATATTTTGGAGACTTTTTGCAAATGAAAGAAGTTCCTAAAAGTACTGTTAAAGAGTATATGCCGGCTAAATTCACTTTGTTGTGCGGAAACTTTGAAGAAAAAGTCTCCAAAAACAAAAATGAAAAAAGTGCCCAAAATTTTGTATGAAACTTGGGAACATTTTTGAACTTTTTCCTTTTTGGGACACTTTAAAAAAATTGTATTTTGAAAACTCTTTCCAAATGAAAGAACTCCCCAAAAGTAATTATATAGAGTATATGACAATTAGATTCAGTTGGCTGGGCAGGAATTTCGAATTTTTATATAGTAACATGGCAGTTTTCGTTGAAAAATTGAGTTCTTTGAAAACGCAGAGATATCATCTTTTCTAGAATCTCTATCAATTTATTGGAACTCTGATTTGGAATCAAACTCTAAAATCGTTTCCAAATTTTTTTTCATACATTCTTGGAGACTTTTACTTTTCTTCTGGTGACTTTTATGGAAAGTGCATTTTGGAGAGTTTTCGAGCATTTGTTTATGGGCCATTTTCTTAATGACTTTTTTCATCCAGCCATAAAATTATACTATTATATACTGTTATATAGATAAAATTGAATACTCAACAGATAGGTAAGTAGTTATTTAATAGTAATGGTTGTTTCCGCTAAAAAAAACTCGCGAAAGTCAAAAATTCATTAGCATATCAAATGTTAATAGTTTTTATTTGTTTTGTTGTTTTTTTCAGAGGTCTAACGTTAATGTCAGTTAATGGGATATGCAAAATTAATTATAATATTAATTTTTATCTAATGTGTATATATGGTTATGCATACACTATTTATAGTTGGTAGTTGATAGATATATACAAATTAACTCTTCACTTTACTTTTAAATTCTATCAAACAGAAAGAAATGCAAGATGTTGGTTGGTTTTTTATAGTATATTAAAATTATTCATTTAATTTAATTGGATTGTGTTTTGGTTAATAGTTGTAGTTTTGGCCATCTGTTTATTATGGAATGAGTTGAAAATTTCGTACGAGAGTCGAACCCACACTCCTTCTGTTAGCAAGCAAAAATGCCTCCTTAATGCACCACCTGGACTCTTGAAACCGTTTATGTCAAGGATTGAAATTATAAAATGTATTAACAGAGAAAAATAATTTTGCCTAAAGGTATGCAATACGTTTCCAAATAACAGAAAAAAAAACCCCAACTCGCCTAACTGTATGCTATATTTTTTTTTTAATTGGTAACCTCGGTGACGGAGTTTTTAAGTACCTGATCATCCTTGGGATAGGTTGAGTATCAACCGAGGTTCAATTCCCGCACATATTGCAGATTTTTTCGATGGGAAATTACTGAAATAGGTAATTTTAATTACAACTCCCCATTTTGATCAAATATAATAATTGTATAATATAATTAAACATATAGGTAAAATATAATAATAGTATCATAACCTATAGTGATCTTAGTAACCGATGGTTTTAAGACATAGCGCACTATCATCTATGACATGTAATATTAATATAAATTATAAATCTAGATCGCCTAAATGTATGTAATTTCATTTCATTGATTTCATTGAATTTTAATTTAAAATTCGCTTTCTACTAATTCCAAAATTAAGTTTTAACTTATTTATTGTCTTATGTGAATTGCTTTTTTTGCTTTCGTAACTGTATTTTTCGTATTCTGTGAATATATCTTTTAAGTTTAACCTACTCCTCAATTAATAATTGTTCAACTGAAAATTTAATGCGAAAAATAAGCTAATTTAATAAAAAACAAAAATTATTTAATCCAAAAAAATATCAAAAAACCGAAAGAGATGAAGAAAATGAAATAGAAAATGAAATGAAAAACAAAGAAAAGCAGATTAGCATGTTTTTCTTTTTTTTTTTGAATTTTACAAAACAAAGAAAAATCACAGCATTGTGGCACCGTTTATATTTTGTTAAAACTTATTGTCTCCAAATGGTAGGGCAGGCGAAATGAAATTATAATGAAAGATATATTTATATATATATATTATATATTGGTAGTGATGTAAGTGATTACAATTATTTTTAAATTATATCAGATTTGTAATGAAGTAAAATATAAAGTATAGATAAATCATTTTCATTTCATGTTATGACACACAAAGATGATTAGGTTCAGTAATCACTAATCAGGTATCACTAATCAGTATCAGACTGATTGTTGAACAAAAAGTAAAGTAAAATATGTCCCATTGGAAGAAATGTAGAATGAGATTCATTATTCTTAATAACTTATAATATATACAATGATAATTTTGATTGATATAATTTTTTTTAAAATAATTTTCTGAGCTCATGATAAGTCCTTTAGATTCTCATTTAAAAACTTTCCCGACGGAATTAATCAAATTATTATTTTATTTGGATCATTAGTAAAACAATGGGACCCGGGTTTTTTGTTTTCAAAATATTCAGAAGTTTATTTGGAACATTTAAAACAATTTTTTTAATTAAATTTTAATTTAACATTGATAATTTTTGTTTTTTAACAATGGTTTAAGCACATTTTTTCATAAATTTGAGAAAATGAGCATAAAAGTTTCATTTGGTCTGTTTTTGTGGGTGAAAATCATCGGACCAGATTCCTCTAGATAGTGTTGGAATTTATTCGGCCAAAACCAATCGCTTTAGAAAGTCCGGTTTTAGGATAAGGCTTTTAATACGAATGCACAGTTTTATGAAAAGGTAATTGAGGATTAGGAAAGGAAGTTTAGGAATTCGGTATTAAGACTTCTCCTTCCACGATGCAAAATGGCTTGTTTGAAAGAACAACTTCCCTATCAAGTACTTTCAATCCCATGAGAAAATTTGACCCTTAGATAAGACTTTTAATGCACAGTTTTTTTAATAGATAATTGAGGATTATGAAAGGAAGCTTGGGAAATTGAGAATTAAAATCTCTTGCTCCACTTTGGAAAAGGCTTTGTAGAAAGAATAGCGTTCCTACAAGGTATTCTCAATCCCTTTAGAAAATCCCATCTTATGATAAAACTTTTAATAGACAGTTTTTGGAATTTAGTAAGAATGCACAGTTTTATGAATAGGAAGTTGAGGATTACGAAAAGAAGTTTTGGAAATTTGGAATTAAAATTTCTTTCTCCACTTTAGAAAATGGTTGAAAGAACAACTTCCCTATTTACTATTTCCAATCCCTTCAGAAAGTTCGAACTTAATATAAGACTTTTTTAAATAGAAAATTGAGGATAAGGAAAGGAAGTTTGGGAAATTGGAATAAAAAGCACTCTTTCCAATTTGGAAAATCTTGGCTGAAACAACAGGTGTCCTTGCTAGGTGATAAATAATAAGAAGAGAAGCTCAATTTGGCATTTTATCTAAACATTTAAACAGTGATTGGGAGGTTCCAGCATATTTATGTTTTGCATTTTACCCTATTATCGGTTTAATAAAGGTTTTGTGGGTCAGATTAAGAGAATGAGGATTAAAGAGATCAGAATTAAGAAGATCGGGATTTAAGAGATAAGGTTTATGTGGGATTAGGAATTATGTTGGTGCTGCAGTTTTTAACTTCTATATCTAATTCAAATAAATCGCGCTAGGCATTTGGAAGATATCAGAGCATTTTTTAAATTAAAACGAACATTGGGTAAATGTCTCAAAACAAACTTGAAAAAAATTTTTTTTTTTCAATTATTTTCATTTACATTCGAAAAATGGAAATGTGTTCCATTAAAACCCCTTTGGTTTCTGAAGCAATATAACTTTTAAAAAGATGTTATAAAACAATTAGAATACAAATAAGATAAAAATTTTAGCATTTTTCAATTTCTTTTTCATTCAAATCCTTTACAAAAACCAATGTTCATTCTACTTCCAATACTCCTTCACTTTCCCTCTCGCTTTTTTAATTACTTAAATTTGTTTTACAAAATGATTAATACTGCATGAATAGCTTTTTAATTAAAATCAGATACAATTAAATTTCATTCTCTAATTACTGTTCCTAAATTTTACTTAAAAATCAAAAATTTTTGCAAGAACAAATCTTTTTGAGGCAGAAATTGGTACCAAACCATATAATTCTATCAAATTCAATTTAAATTTATCATGTCACTGAATACAATAATCATTAGTCATAAAACGAATGTAAGTAATTTACTTTTAACTTTAGTACTTTTACAAAAATTTTGTGGTAACAAATTTTATTCTTGTAGTACTTTTTAAAAGACTATTTTTCATTTTGATTTTTATTAATGAAAAAGTCATCACTTTCAGAACTCTACAGAACAAAACAAATTTTTAAAATTTAAACAATAAACCATTTTTATTTTTATTTTAACAGATGGAGGCATATCTTAAGGTAGAATGTAGGAAGTTTTCGCGCGAGATTATAGTGATACTTGCATCACTTAGTCTGCTTCTAAAAATTAAAGTGCCTATATGAGATCTGTACTTTTATATTGGAGTGAGTGCTTGTTAATGACAGGAAAGAGATCTATTTGGTTTAAAGAACTTATATAGATTATTGTGGACAAAAAGGATACCATCCGAAGAATTATAGGGATCAACCTAACATGAGAAGATAGAAATAGAAATACGAAGAAGAAAATGTAAATGATTCGACCACATTACTAGAATCCGAAAAACGTCGACGACAAGCCTGTCAGTGACTTGAAACTTTCAAAGCAGGAAAACATCCGCAAAGCCAAAGGTCTTGGAGAAGGATTGTCTCAGTTTAATCAGAAATGAAAAGAAAATCTTATGTAGAGGTTAAAACACTGTTAAGCTTTCTGGGCCAGGAGCAGAACCAAAAACAAATTACCAAGAATAAAATAAATAAAGAGAGAGTTTAATTGAAGGACTTCAGTTACTCATCAGATACTACTAGAAACTTAAGGACAGAGGAAGTCTATGTAGGCTTAGACGAAAAACCTTTTTTGACGACTATAAAATCTCGGACACAAGTTTTTAAAGTTAGAGCATAATAGGGAGCCTTAAGTTCCGAAAGAGATTAAACGTGGAAAGAGTTGAATCATCTTCGAAAAGAACCATCCAAATTAAAATAGTAAAAAAACTATTTAGCAGAAATCAAATGACTGCACACAACTATGTCCACCAACTGAATCATCCAACCATCAATTCCAGTTTAATGTAAAAAATTCAAAATTCCAAGTTCAAAAACAAAACCACAGCACCACACAATTATGCTGAAGTAATGAATATAAAATCTAACATACAATGAAAAATGATATAAATTTCTTTGAATTTTAAGTGTATATGCTTCGGTGAAGGAAGAAAATCAAAAACATTTCCCATGAAAAATTTTTCAACTTTCATGTTTTTTCTCCACAATTTTGCATATATCACATTCATTCATTCATTCCTTCACAACAACTATAAATCTTCAGATGACAAATTGTTAATTGAAACGATTTTTTTGTTTAGATTTTTTTTTTTTGAATTGATGTGTTCTAGGACATAAAATACACAATTTGACTTTAGTTTAACTTGACTATTATTTAAAATTACTATATAACTGTTTTTAATTTTTTTTTATTATATCCGTATGAACGAAGGTCGATGGGTGTACTAAGTTTGCTATACGGTTTATAATGCCATAATTGGGGGAGGGGTTTAGGTGTAAACTACTACTGAATCGAATCAGCATCGAAAAGTGAATAGATTTAGGTATGCGAGTTCGTCCGTCCGTCCGTCTATCCGCTTGCCTGCACGATAACTTAAAAATTAAAGGAACTATGATTCTTAAAAATTCACGAGCTAACTGCAGCGCATATGGGTATTACTCGATACCTAACAAAGCCAGATGTCTGGAATTCAGGGGTGTTTACTCTATACCTAACAAGGCCGGTGGTCTGAAGGTTTTTTAAAAGTAGCTCCTCTAATCAAAATTTGAACAAAAATAGACTTACTCTATTACAACAAGTTCGTATAGCTGCCATACAACTTCTTTGTTAATATAAGCATAATTATATACTCTACCGTTAAAGAGGGGTACCTGAAATTTTGCCAGAAGTTTGTTCTCCAACGTCTACACAAAATATATGTGATCCACAGCAAAAGATTCAAATAGCTGTCATAGAACTTTTATTCGAAACTTTGCAAAAACAATCCAACCGAAAGATACAATACACATATATTACGTCCATTCCGATATCCTACAGTTGACACAGTCTAATCTATACTCTTCCTTATTTTACATTTTTATTTTTGACAAATGATGAATCAGCCGAAGTACACATGGAAAATGTTGATTCTATTGCTGGCTATTTTATTAATAGTTGACATTGGTATAGTAATTGTAAATAACAGAATACCCAAAACCCAAAACAATTCAAAACTAAAATATTCAAAATAAATCTAGGACAATCATTAATCATTTTTTAATAGTATACATGTATATGGTCTCCAGGTCTGTTGTAATGTAAAAGTTCACAAAAAAAATAAAAAATCAAAATAACAACAGTTGTAATATAACTAATGGTACTTTGTTATTACTTTACTCCTGCAGTAAACCATTTGTTGTATTGTGTAACCTGGGACAATCAAAACACAGAAATCATATTTATTATAAGGTAAGGCTTTATAGGTATTATATTTCCTTGAAACAATGACTATAAAAAAAAACAGAATCTTGTTTTTTTTTTTTTTCTTTTTTCTATAATTATTTTCCTATCTCTTTTTCATTTATTCAAACTGTTTCCGTCTCTTTCTAATAATGGACACAAGCAAATAGAGGAGGGACACTAGAAAAATTGTAATAAAATTTTAATAATAACTTTTCAACATAAAAAATCTAATGTAAGTAAAATTTTTAAATATTTATTTTGCAACAATGTTGAAAGATTTTTGGGTTTGGATGTCATTGTTGTAAATAAATGTTTTATATATTTGCAACATTTAAATTTAACACAACCCAAAAAAAAACTTAAAAAGTCATGTACAATAAAATAAGTAAAAAAAAAAAAAAAACAAAATGGAAACTAATATAAATCGAAACTTTAAATTTCTAAATTTTAATCTTAAAAAATTTTGTTGTTAAAAAAACTGTTGCACATTAAAAAAATATCCAAAAAAAAAAATTTTACATTACTTACATACTTACTTACATTTTGTAAATTTATTGCAACAAAATAAATTACAAAAAAAACACGAGGAAGAGTGTAGAGTGGACTGTATCAACTCTAGGATACCAGTATTAAAGTAATCATCCTCCGGTTAATTACTTTTGACAAAATTTCAAATCCACAACATATTGGAATCAGAGATATGTACAAAAGTTGTAAAACAGCTATTCGAACCCACTGAGCTAGACTAATCAAATTTCGCTCCTGGGCCATAAAACTCAACTACATTTGGGAACAATTTAAGACATTCAGCTTTATTAAATGTAGACTAAAGTTCATATAAAACCATAACTTCTTGAACCCGTCGCGCCAGCTGAATTGGATAACTTTCCGATTTTGATCCGATTCATACATTTGAGTCAATATCTTTTTTCCTTAGTCCTCTCGGCAGACTAAGGCCTCTACTAGATATTGCCATCGAAATCTGTTAGATTCTATAGCTTATATACTGCACCAGTTATATTCACAAATAACTAGATTGTCTAAATTTTCAAGCTTGACCCGATCCATGAGTCTATATCCTTTTTTCATGAATTCTCTCCGGAGACTAGGGCTTTTACTAGACATTTCCATCGAACTCTGTTAGATCCTGTTAATTTTGCACTCTCCCAAGTTGTACTTATTCGGTTTAACTCCGTAATTATGGTTCGGCGCCAGATGTTACTCGGCTAACCATGTCTTTTGGAGCTTTGCCGACTCCATGCAAGGGACATTCTTTCTATTCCCCCTTGATATTTTTTTTGGCACCGTCAGCCATATCCACTTTCATATCTTATTCCTTATTTGATGCGCTGTTAGTTGCTTTCCAGTTAATTTCCATAAATCTCTATTGGTGATTGTTTTAGGTCAGAATATAAAGTAACATTAGTATGTACTTTATCTACCCCGTCTCCTCCTTTACTGCACCACAAACGTAATGTCACATTTAGAATACCCTTTGATACTACGTTCATACAAAGACAACAATGAACCTAAAAACTAGGTACAACTCAGCAAAACTGAATATTTATGTTTAATAGTCATCACCTTCATCATCATCTTCATTTTCATTAAAAACTTTAAAATTCAGTAACAAAGAACCCACTAATATATGTTGCAATTGCACCATCATAATAAAATTTTTTTTTCTTTCATTTCATTTCTTTCTAGTTGAAGTTTTTTTTACCGCCGTCTATTTTATTTTTTTTTTTATTTTGCCACTCTTTCTTATTTTTTTCTCTCTTTCTAATACAAATAATAATAATAGAAAAAACAACAAGAATAAAAAAAAATAGTTATAAAATGATAACATCACATCGCATTTGACTTCTATTTCTATAAAATATTTTATTTGTCTTCTTCTTCTTCTATATTTTATTTTGATTTTTTGTTGCTTTTTTGTTGATATTATTGTGTTTGTTTTTTGTTTTTTTTTTGTAACTTTTATTATATTGAACGTTCTTCTCTAATATAATATAAGTCATGACCTAGTTTTAAAAGATGTGATGCCCTTTCATTGTAAGCTCTAGCATAGCACAACACAAAACGTGTTACTGTTTAAAAGAAAAAAGAAAAAGCAATAAAAAAATAATAAGAAAAAAGCAGTATGGAGGAAGAATTGAGTTGGTCTTGGCAACTCTAAAATACAGGTACACAGTGGGTAAAGGAATGTATCATGGTTGATCGCATATATAACTTCATAAGCCCGAATTTTTATTTTGAGTTTGTGCGGAAACTATAAGACTTGTCTTCATAAATGACATCTTAATTTAAAGTTTAAGATAGTCAGGGGTTGGAAAAGTTAAAGTAGTGATTGTAGGGCCTATAGTTTAAGAGATATGGATATATATAGTAAAGATCATATAGTTGATAATGCGATTGCGCGTATATGCCATTCTAGTATACTAAAAACTCTTCAAATAAACTATGGAACCTCAAACTTTGTAGTGAATGAAACGGATTTGTATTTGAGATTGCCTCAAGTATCTCATTGAACCCAGACTTGCATCTCTGGTCGCCGGAATTAACAAACGATAAGGAATCATAGTAATACAGAAGAGTCATCAATAAATTTCCAAGTTGGTTAGTTTTGAAGATCAATCAGTTGGTTTCAGAAAATTTGTGAGGAAGCTAAAGTAATTCTGAAATGAAATTTTAAGAACAAAAGCTCTAATCTTGTTACATATTATATTCTTCGAAGTTCAATAACATTGGATCTCAAGCGACACCGATGCCACCAAGTAGTTTTATTAGTTTTGATGATCAATCAACTATTGCAGGCATCCTAAGATATAGACTGATTTAAGTTATCACCCTCGTTTAGAAATATTTCTAAAATTACCTTTTCTTAAGACGCTTGATCGAACATGGATAATACCAGAGATGAAATGCCTATTTAGAATAGCTAACCACAAACTTGTCAGAACCTCCGGCGTCTAAATTTCCTTGAATTAAAATAATCATAATACGACTCAGTAGACGTACAAAGAGTCAAAGGTATTCTAGAATAAAAACACTTAGCATTTCAAAAACATGTTGAATAAGTTTTATTACTGTTGCTTCCTTAGATTTCGAGTTACAATTCCGAGGGAGGGGCGGATGGACGAAGCTACGTAGGTAAGGGAATCAATACATAAGTACAACCTTCATATTAAATCCCTTTTTTTGCACTAATCATACCCGCAGATATATGAGTCCATATCCATCGTAATATGCATTTATACATTACAAACTGAAGAACACATAATAACGTCTAATACATTCGCGACTATCACTCTGACTGCTATTAAAGTTATATTTGGTATTAGATGCTCTCGTTTTATTCCGTTTTTTTTTCTTCTTTTGGTATTTAATTTAATCTCTGTTTAACCAAAAAGAAGAGAAAAAAATTATACAATAGCAGCAATAATATAATAGCAACAATAGCATCAATAGCAACAATAACAACAACTACAATTAATCGTTTAAAACCTATAAAAGAAAAAAAAAATTATAATAATGAAATGGGAATGTTAGTTTTTTTTTTTTATTTTTGTATTTTGTTGCTGATGTTGTTGTTGTTGTTGTTGCTGTAAATTTTGCATTGCAATTGAAACTATTGCAACCTATTGAATTTTATGATCTGATATTGAGCAATAGTAATCTATATATATATATTTATATTATGGAAAGGTTATATTATAATTTTAAAAGAAGGTACAGTACAGCTGAAATAAATGTTAAATGTAAAAATTGTAATAAAATAAAATATTGGATACTCCTATCAATTAATCTTCTTTTTTTTTTTTAAATAAATGGTTGAGTACTTGAATACATATATTAAATGAGATTTTTATAATATTGTAATTCACCTACTTTTGATATTGGATTGCATTATAGAAAGAAAGGTTACATTAAGTACTTACTTTTATATATACTCGTTTTTTGAATGAAATTTGTAGACCAAAAATTCTAATCATTTATAATCTTAATCTGTTCACCCTTTTATTTGTGTTCCAGTTTTTTTATATTTTTTGAATACATTTTCAAAAGAAAACGAATTGGTACTTAAATGTTGAATGCAATAAATAGTGATTACTGATTAGTGATTACCATGACTATTTTTTTTAGAAACTGTATACTTTGTAATTACTTTAATACATAGAAAACTTTGAATTCAGTGTTACATGAATCATATGGTCGGTGATTGGATATAAGATTGCCTGCTTCACTTGTTTAATACTTTTCAAATGGGAGCTTGCCCAATGCCTGCCCAACTTCATTTCACTGTAGTATCATTTGCCTGTTTTTCATTGGCTGAATAATTGATGATTATTAGTTGACGAAAGGATTTACCGTTATTTGTAGAGGGTTTTCATTATAAATTCTTTCAAAATCAATCAGCAACTTGAAATTTTCTGCTTATGAAAGGCGAGGCGAGGATTTACGAAATCAGACCATAGGTTCGGATTCTGGAAGTTGCTGGTTGGTGCGAGAACAAACAACCTATTTCCGAGACTTCATATTCTGTACAAGGGTGTTACCATATTTTCGAAAGTGATAAAGATAAAAAATTAGAATTTTGTACAAGATAGTTTTGTCATGTAGGCTTAATCTCAGATGAGTTGAAGTGGGGGTTCGTGTAACTGTCAATTTAATTTGTCAAGTGTGGCGTATTACTAAGTTAGCTGTATTGACTTACTGTTGTCTCATTACCACATAGTTTACTAAGTATTACCTACAGACTACAACAATTTACAAGGGGAAATGTGAAGAAATATGAGAACCTGTTATTAAGCCTAATCTAAGCCTCTTAAAATAACAAGGACAAATATTACATATACATATAAATTTCACATATCTTTAATAATTCTCACAAATTGTTCTTAAGATTTAAAAAAAAAACCAATCTAAGATTGATATCATTTATATATAAAATATATAATTTATTGAATTTAATTGTTTTTCCAATGAAAATTAATTTCCAAGGAAAATAAGAAGAGAAAAATTTTTGAAGAAATATCATTGAAATTTAATCCAGTTGAATTTATTAATTTTAAGTCCTTTATTTTTTACATAAAAAGTTCCAAACACATATGAATTCTAATAAAAAATAAATATTTTTTTGAGAAATTACAAGGAGCAGACATGTTTAAAATGTATTCAAAAATTAAAATTGTTGTAGTATTCCAAATTGCAGTGGCATTGATTGAAAATTTATTGTTCAAACTTTTAGGACATTTTGGGAGTTTTAACAACTAAATAAATATAGTAAAATGAAGCCAGCTGCTCTAAATTTCTAAGAGGACTAACGAAGGCCGAAAAAGGAGAAAATAGCAATGAACCTCTGAATTTTGTATATCGTCAATCGATATTATTTTGTAAACATCTCATTGAATCGAAGATTTACCATAAACAACACTTAATGCCTTAACTCAAAGCCTCTTAATGAAAGGTCTCTTTTTATATGTTCATATGTGAAACAAGGATTAGTGCACAAATACTTACGCCTACTTAGATTCTTATCCCTAAACTATAACATTATTAGGATGTTTGGAGTCTGAGGAGGGATGTTCCAAAGACACGCCATTGGAATATTTTTCTTCAGATTCCTCAGACGCCTACTTAGATTCTTATTCTTATACTATAGCTTTGTTAAGATGTTAGAAATGTGAGGAGGAAGGAGGAAAGACCTGCTTTAGAATATCCTTTTTCAGAATTCTTAAGGCTGGTATTTTTTTAATGCATGAGATTGCATTATTAATATTCTTCTTTAGACTCTTCGGACACCTACTTAGATTCTTATCCCTATACTATAGCTTTGTTAAGATGTTAGGAGTGCGAGGAGGAAGGAGGAAAGACCCGCCTTTGGAACATCCCTTCTTAGACTTTTTAAGGCTGACAATTTCTTTATGCATGAAATAGACAATATATATTCCCGAAGGCAATATACAAGGACTGTCCTTTTCCAGACAACAAAAACTTTTATATTTAATAGTATAAAAATTTATTAACTAAACCCAAAATTTTAATATTGTAGGATAAATATCAAATAGATATTTTAAGAGGATTTGGAATTTATATTTGTTTTAAAGTATCTTTGAAGTATTAAAACATAATAAAATTCTTAAAATATATAATAAGATTTATTTATTTTTTTATTATATTTATTAAAAAATAAAAATTTATTTTAAAAGTCTTGTACTTAATTTTAAAATATTTTAGGTTAATTTGGTTTTTCGATTTTGAAAAAATTTAAGAAAATAATAGAATCCTTCGGATATTCTTTAGGAATCTTTAAAATCATTGAAGTTCTGTAAAAATTCTTGCAAAATTCATCAAAAATTTGTCTATTTAAATTTACAGTTGAGAGACTAGGTAGAATGTCCTTGTTTTCTTCAAGATTTAGTCAGATTGTCAAGGAATTCTTTCCAACTTTTCTTTAGGAATTCTTTTGACCTTCATAGGATGTTCTCAAACTAAAATTTTGAAAGTTTAGTGGAATTCGGTTATTTTTGATTGGTTCAATTAAACTTCAAAGAAGACTGTCTTATAAGCAATAATACTAGTTTAAATAATAATAGTTCAAAGCAGAATTTGTCTAGGCTATTGTCCAAACACCGATAATGATTCCAGGAGTGGGACGGAATACTCCTTAATTAAAAAATTAATTAACAAAATTTAGTAATATTAAGTACACACTATGTTATAATATATTGATTTTTTTTACGATTTGTTACTCTAGAATAGAATTCTTCCTTACAAATTCCATCGTGATGCATGGTTGTCTGTATCTGAGGTTCACAGGGATTGTTTAGGGAGATGAACTTCAATAACCAAAAGTGTCTAAGGGCAATCCGTTTTTAAATATAAATGAAGCGCTTATAAATCATATTTAAATTAGGTATCTCTAGGAATTCTTTCAAACTTTATTCTAAAAATCCTTACCTTTGTAAGATCTTCCCAAGACGTTGTAACACTTCAGTAACACTACAGTCTGTTTGATAGTCCGTACTATAACACTCTACGATTACAACTTATTTAATACAAAGACGGTTGGTGAAAGAAGTACACTTGAAATTAAACAATCAAGTAAAAAGGGCGTAATGAAACAACGGGAAATCGTTGCAACTGACCCACTATTACCCTACGCCTGGAAATTTCAATTCAAATTTAAATCGGTAAGTAAATTTTAATGGTATTAAACAAAAACATAAAGGCTTTAATTACTAGATGCGAGACAGTTAGACAAACCACCACTTCAATATATTTCAGTAGCATTTTTCAAGCTCCTATCCTTATCGATTTCAGCAGCTACACTATGGGTTACTTTAATACCTCCTAAATTTTAAAAACCCAAAGGAATAGGTCTCTTGTACAATATCTAGTTTCTATTTTTATGAATTTCAAAGATATGGTTTTAAGTCTTGCTAGGTATGTGGGTAGAACACGACCCACCGTTCCAATTGATTCAGGAACAGAAGAGAAATTATACGAAAAACTTAGCACCAAATGTGAAAGTTTTATCTTTATTGGTTGCGGAGTTATGCTTGTATGGTTTTGGTTCGATTGAAATCTTCCATGATCCGAATCCATGGTCAGATGTCGCTCATTTGGAATTCCCGCCATTCTTTCGCTTTTAACTGTATAAATTACATTAATAAAGAGCATCGTGTTTTTTTGGGTTATCTGGTGTTTGGGAAGACGGACAGATGAACATCAATACATCGACCTGGGAGGTGACACTGATCAAAAATATATTTTTAATTTCCCATATCTAGCTTGTCCTCTTTCTTTCAAACACCGTTTCAGAGATAATATACCCCTATAACTATTTTCGATTTAGGGTATAAAAAAGTCATGAAAAGGAATGAACTAAAATTTAAGAACTCCTTTGATTTCAGATTAAATCTACAATAATTATCTTTTTGTAAAGTTGTAAAGATATTTTTACATTAAAAATTAAAATGGACATTAAAAAAACGGTAACTCACTCAAACTAGAAATATTACACTAAAAGTACAGCAATTTTAAAATGAAATTAATTTTAACTTTATCTGATATTATTTTAATTTAACTTTATAATTTTATTTTTCATTCGAAATTGTTCTCTGCTCCGAAACAATATTCAAAACTGTGCAATACATAGATACCTTACAATACATAGATACTTTATAATGCATGCAAATTGTTTTAATATAAGCAGATATAGAGTAGAGTATATACTCTATATCTGCTTATATTAAAACAATTTATAAATCCTTTGAAATATCCTTTTATTTCAAGGATAGTTAATTCTTTAAATTATCCTCGAGGGAAAGATGTAAAACAAATGAGATAGAAACAAATAAACATTAAAAAAAAACCAAAAGTAATTTTTTAATACCATATTTAATGCTCTTTCAGGATTTCAAAAGAAGAACAGTGTAAAGGATAATGGCGGAAAAAGGGTAATGGGGTCATTTTCTATCTAAGGAAAAACAAAAAAAAAACCGAATCCAATGCACTTTTATTAATTAAAAAATAAAATTTCGCAAGTTAAAGCGAATTCCAGGATTTTTAAAATCTCGAAACTTCAAAACCCGAACATTGAATATTCTCAAAGTCAAAAACTTGAATGCAGCGATGCTTATAAATTCCTGAGGAATCCTAATTTCTAAAATCCCCAAAATTTTTGCATCCCGAAAAAATCCTGCAACACCAAAGTCCTGACCTTGAACAGGCAGTCATTATACCAAATTTTTGAAATACCTAAAGGTAATAATTCAGACTTCCAAAATCTCGCCAATGCTTTAATACCCTGAGAAAATCCAATTTTTATCCTTACTTTTTAGCATTTTTTTATAATTTATTGAATACCATATATGCGTCTTCAATATTTAACTCAGCTCTTTTCGTAGCTGAGGTATGAAGTAGTCTTTACCACTTTAAGTTTCTCGGTGACAAGAAAATAAACGCAAAATGTTTTATTGAAAGATATGTAGAGAATGAGTAGAAATATTTTCTAGTTGGCAACGAATCCAGTGATTCAAAAATGTTTTTTCAATGGAAATTGTGGAGCAGCACCACCCAACTATTTGAAATATGTATTAACAATAATAAGGATCAATTCAGGAGATGGTCTAAGAACTATCTACAGAATATACGACCTCATGCACCTTTTACAGAAGAGTAAACGAATGTACGAATATGGAGGTATAAGATCAGATTTCAAAAATTAGTTGAAAAATTTGAACCTGCAAAGGATTTAGGACGACGAAGGACGAAGAAGTTTTTAGAAGTTAATTTATCCTATTTCATACAGTTTTAGTCTATAAACTTAACCAATTATTTCTTAGATTGAAATTGTTTTGATGACGTCATATCTTTAAAATTGCAAGTAGATCTTGTCTTCATAAAAGTTTATACCTCATGAATTGCCATCTCATAATTGCTCTATTTCAGCTTCAATCCAAATAATATCGAAAATTTTGATCTAAAGGCATTTTAAAATTTTGAAATATCTGCATTTTGAATTTCGAGTCTCGAAACTGCGGAGTATCGATTCAAAAAACCACCAAAAAAAAAAAAACAGAAACTTTTCAATATTTGGTACTTATACTGTTTGAAGCGATTTTAAAGTTAAAGAAGATTAACCAGTAGAAATGGTGGATTCTTTAATAAGTAATCAACAAAAGAATTAATTGTATGGTGAACTTAATACAATCTGTTAAAGTTCCATTCAATAGTTATAGTTGAGCTTCTTAATGAATCTACAGTTTTTTAGCATATTTTTTTTTATTATACTTAATCCTGAATAATTTATTGAATTCATTGTGTAAAGTGTGCAGTGCAGAAGGTCAACTTTTTATTATTACTATACTTGAACTACTTTAAATTACCGTTATTAATACAGTTATTACTTATCTTAATTAAAAAACAATGTAAAAAAAAACCAAAAAATTTGCAAAGCAAATAAATAAAAATGAGAAAACATTAAAAATTGGAATAATCCCTTAAATATTGCCCTTGTATTTATGTTCACTGTTCTTTTTATGAGTATTAAAACTTTTGTTAATGAATTTTATTTGGTTAGTTCAATTACAACTTTACATTTTTATACTTAACCCTTATTTAATTAATTAAGAGTGTTGAAGAATTTTAATAAATAAAATTAATTGGATATTAAAATTTATAAAATATAGTGTTTTGAAGAATGCTTCTGTTGGGAGAAAATACCAAGTTTCCATACCCTATTCCCATCCCCAAAACCAAACTGTACATTTGTAACAAAGGCCCTTTCCTAAAATTTGGTTTGTGTTTTAAAGTCCCACACTACCCAAAGGAACTACGCCATGATATCCGATAATGATTTTCCAGATAGATCACATTCTTTTTGAACCGTTCTCCTCCAGCGGATTTTTGGCCTGTACCTTAGCACTTCAATTCTAACATTATTGGATGCCTTGGGACATTACCTTTGGAGCTTTGAATGCTTGATTCATAATTGGCCTTGGCCAGAATATGCAACTGTTAAAAAGACATGTATTTTTTGTAAATTATTTTTTTGACACTAACCATGTCTCGCTTCCGTATAGCTCCACCGATTTAACGCACATCTTTAAGTTTCAAAATTTCGTTCCGAATGCTATGTGTGTTGACTTCCTGTCTCAGATTACCGCATACTACAAAATTAATCAATCAAAAATGTTTATCTGTTGTAGACTATGAGTAATAAGATTTTAAATTGCCTTGGTAACATACAGGTTAATTTTTTCTTTAATTTACACTTACAAAATCCCTTCCACTTTTCCAAAAAATCTATTTATTAATATCTTTATTATTTATTAAAAGTAGTCTTCGCTTAAACGCTTTATTTCTGACCACTATAATACTAATTATTACATTAAAATTAAAACATATTTATATCTGTTATTTTAATTAAAATTAATTAACAGTAATCTAACTGTAATTTTTATAATAACCCTTATGCACGATACTCACATTTAAAAGTATTTCAAATTAATTCCCATTCTAAGTAGAGTAATGGCACTTTAAGGTGAATGGGTTTGTAGGTATACCTAATATAATTCAATTTTAATTAATATGTTATATTCATTTATCTGTTATGTAATGTTATATGTTATGTTATCAAAAATAGTTTATATTTTGAAAAAAAATATACATTTCAAAAATAATTGCCTTGAATTTTATATTATATGTTATATAACTAACTTCAAGTTTTAATTTGCATTTTTTAACTATTTTATAACGGTAAAACCTCGAAGATACCTTGAAATCAACTGTTGTGTTTAAATGAGCAAAACAAAAAAGAAAAGCTTAAAGAAAAACAATTTTACAGTAAATTTCCTTTGTTTTTCTTTCAATATTTTTTTATGCAAAAGCAACAGTAAAGGCTTTTTACATTATTTTAAAGTTTACCGTTATTATATTTTTTGCTTTGCTCCAAATACATACAATGGTGTTGTGTGTGTTTGGTGCTGTGTTGTCTTTCTTAAGTAGACCATTTTTGCGACTGTATATGTGGTAAATTAATAAAATACATGAAATAAGAAGAGTAGTGTGGGTCAGACAGGGTGATTGGAAAAAGAATTGAAAGTTGATAAGCTTTAATTTTGTTTTGATTTCGGCACGAGTATTTAAATATTTCCGTAAAAGTAAGAGCTTTTTTTTTGTATGTTGTTGCTTTTAAATTGTTAATGGCTTGTATTTTTATTATTATTATTTTAAATAAATTTTAAATTTTGTTTGTAAATACATAAAGAAATCATAAATAAACATAAATATTATATGTTTAAAAGCTTTTTACTTCCTTATGCAACAGATGCTTAACATGGTAAAATTTATGATTGAAGTAAAGTTATAAAATTTATTTTGGATATATAATCTGGCTGTGGATATATACTATAACTGTATAAAATTAAGGATGTATATTAAGTTAAGAAGAAGTTGGTAGGGGGATTTTTCAGAACCCCTAACGAAATAATAACAACAAAATTTGATAAAAGAAAAATCTGTGGTATAAAATTACCAACAAAGTAAATTCTTAAGTGTTAATTATATTAAAAGAATTTTCCACTTTTTTTCTTTTCACCTAAATTGTTTTTAATTGGAATTTAAAAGGGTAAATGTAAATAAAGGAAATGCTTAATATTATATATTGTGGTTAGGAATTAGTTTTGGTTTTTAATTGTTTAAATGCTTTACTTAATTATTGACTTTGAGCTTGAAGTGCAATCAATGGAGGGTGAAGATAGAACTGAACAACTTAGAAATGTATTTTATATTATTTTCCCAGACAGATTATTTTCCCAGGCTGTATTGGTAATGAATCCAAAATCCTGAAGGACAACATCTCTATTAAGGCATAATCTTCATAATTAAAAGCCCCAGAGCATTTAACAAAATATTTGTATATTTTAGTATATATCCGAGATTTTAAATTATAGAAGAGATTTTATAGTTGGTTACAAAATAAGAGTTTTGCACTTTTTCCAGGATTTTTAACATGCTTTTATAATTGGTTTTAGCGATTTTGGCTTTGGGAAGTTCAACTTTGGAGATTTTTTTTCGTACCCAACTCGTTTTTGATATCTGGATACTGCGTTAGCTTTTGCTAGATTCTCAATTCGTTCCAAATACGTACCCTTCGCAAAATTATTCAAAACAATTTAACGAAGAATTAGCCTAATCCTAACATAAAAACAGTTTTCTATGTTTGAAGTCTAAAATAAAAAAATATGCTTCTATCTAACGGTACTTCCTTAACTGCAAAATTTAACGATAAAACCTCATGATAACGCTTTTGGTAGTAAGTTTGGTTCTCTGAAGTCCATCAAGTATAATCTGCAAGTCTTTGTAAATAAACACTTAAGAATCATAAGCATAATTTTCAGGCGGAATACGAAAAGAATCAGCAACAATGATCTATGGGACTTATCGAACGAAAAACCCCCTGTAAAGAAAAAAAATAATCATAAAAAGGTAAAAGTGGATTGGACTCACATTGAAAACAGACGAAAGTGCTGTAACTTGAATTTCAATATGTTGGAACCTACAAGTAGATTCTAGAGGAAAAGATAGATCCAGAATGACATAAAACCGCACTGTTCTTGAAGACATAAGTAGATGCGATCTATCATAACATATAATCCAAGAAAAAACAGACGATTGGAGACTTCAATAGAAAATATATACTTCCCCCCCCCAGGAACTTTACAAGAAAAAAAAATAACTTTCTTAAGATTTCGTTTGTTAAAAATTTAAAGATTTTGAACCACTTTTTTCGTGAATTTATTTATTTCTAAAAATTTTTTTTAATTTATTTATTTCTAAAAATTCATTTAATTTCTTTTCAAAAAAAAAAATAGAATTACATTGCAGTATACACTAATTCACTCCAAAAAAAGCCTTGATTTCGAAAATTTTTTTAATATTACCATATTATTAAAATGCAATTGCAAAAATTACGCAAGCATTTACGAAGACAGTAGAATCTACTGAAAAATGTTTAATAATTGATTTTCTTATGTTACGCACGTTCCAGACATTACAAATCGATTTTTATTTTGAAAATCCATAAATATTAAAATCAGTTTCGAAAATAAAATTTAAATTTATAACTTATTTCTTTATTTTCATTTGAATTTCCTATTTAAACTTAAAAAATATTCAAAAAATTAACATTTAACATTACATAACATTCAATATGCAAAAAGAAAATGTTAAGACATTTTCTTATATAACTTTTTTTTTTCTTGTTTTTTTGCAGAGAGAACTTACCTAGGCTAAGAATTGATAGTTATTTAGTTTTTTTTATTTTGTAGGTTTTATTTGTTAATGATAATAAAAAGCTTTAAACAGGTTTTCATTTAAAAGCTTTTTTTTTAAAAACAAGAGTAAAATGTATGATTTGATTTATATTATATTTGTATTACATGTGTATATGCATTTTGTGATGACACTTGTTTGAATCAAAATGTTGTTGTATATTTTGTTTTTTTGGAGTTATTTAATAATATTTAATTTATATATAAAATTTGCATATCTATTAAATAATTATGTAATTGTTTAATTTTGAATTTAAAAAAAAAATTAATACTAATGCAAATAATGGAAGGTCTAAATTATTTAAAATATATTTTAAAGATTTCAAAAAGATTTTAAATTAGTTTATTATTAACTAAGTACTAAGCAAGAGCTAGGAGATTCAAAACTTAAATCATTGATTTAACACTTAAGAGAGGGAACACCAATGGAAGGGCTGCTGTCTTGAAGGGAATGGAAGTTTTAATTAATATATAATCTTCTTTTTTCAGCAAATGTTAAATTAAGAATCTTCTAATATCGTTCTAATAACGTTCCACATACCGGTACAACATTTATTCCAAAATGCAAAAATGTAGGATAGAAATGAAACCAATAACACAGGATCTGAGGAGGGAAAAACATTAAAGATGAATCAGCATAATTATAATAATTTTTTATCCTAAAATTTTATTCTAAATTATCAAATTATACAGGATGTTTCCGACTCGATGGTCTTCCTTGAAAAGAGTGATCGGGCATGTCGAGACGAACAAAAAATTGTATTGAAAGAGGGGGTCTATTTTCACTCCATTAGAAGTTATGAGGCCTTAACTGTTTTTTAACCATAATTCAGTTTTATTTCGATAAAATTGGAACCAAATAAGATGGGTAAAAACAAGGTATGCCAATTAAAGTAACTTTCTAAATTATCATTAATCATTACTGTAGAGTGTCACAGTCTGAAGAATAAAGAGCTTAAAGCCAAATATTTTTAACAAAATATCAATTAAACGCCTTTTATCAAGAAAATAATAGTATTAACATAATATTTTTTTTATTTTAAAATAAAAAATTCCTCCTAGATCTCCAGACTTAACACCTGAATCCTTGATAAATTTATGCAACCTTGATTTGTTTTGTACACAATCAGTTGAAATCACTGTTCAACTATTTTTCTTTTAAAAAACTTAAATTGTATTATCTTCAAAAACGTTATAATTATTATTCCGCAATGTTTTGAATAATTATTTTACATTCCTTTAATTAAATTAAATTAAATTAAAAAATAATTGTTGGTTTTAATTACTTTTTAATTTCAATTTCATTTTTAATTTTATATTAATTATAATATTATGAAATAAAAATTATATAATAATCATTTAATAACAGTAAATGCAATATGTTACCGTTATTTAAGAAAAAATATCCAGGGGTTTTTTTATTCAGAAAATCCGAAACATTTTAAAATTTAATACAAAAACAATTTCATACTTCTTTTATAAAACAAAATCATTAGAATCAAACATAACTTCACTATCAAACATTTATATATACACATGAAATATTTAAAATAGTTTTATTGAATACAAATCTGCTGTTGCATTTTAGTCATACAAATTTTGAAAAATTTTCTTCTCTCTAAAAGAGTTCTTGTGCTCTCAAACTTTTCTACTTCATACATTTTAATTTTAAAATCCAACAAAATTGTCTAATTTTACTGACAACACAAAACATAACACAACATGCGTGATGCATTTATTATTTTAAAATCAAACATTTTGTATGATTAAATTTACATACTCTAATACCACTTCACCATACACTCTAATTTTAAAAACACACAAATCGCATGGCAGATCTCAGATTTGTTTAAGTTGAACTGTCTGTACAATACAACATACATTATTAATTTTGAATCAAACATTTTGTATGATCAATATTATAATATTTAGAAATCCAACCAACAGTTGAAAATTTTGAGTAAAAACAAAAAAAAAGCAGAATACAACAACAAAAAACAATAACAGAGAGACCAAAATAAGAAAAACATAAAAACAAAACAACAACAAAAATCCATGAGGTAAAAAATAAAAAAAAAACACAAAAAAAAATTATTGCTTTTAACTTAACTTTTTTAATATGTGAATTTTTCATCGTATTGTATTCGAATTCAGTTTATTTTCACACACCAACCGTGTCGGTTCGAATTTAACGGTAAAAGCAAAGAAAAAAACTAAACAAAAAAAAACCCCAAAAAAAAAAATTAAATAACGGTTTGAGAGAATTGAATTTTTTTTTTTTTTTAGAAAATAATAATTTTGAAAAAAAAGAATAACAAAAACATGAAAATTCTTATTTTTTTTTTTGAAAATTCATAAAATGAGTGTTTTAACACTTTTGATTTTGGAGATTGGCATATTTGAAATTAAATCAGAATTGAGAATTGAATTGAAAATGTATGTGATTATTAGATTGCGCCAATAATATATCATTTTACCTTATAATTAACTTTTGATTTGTTTTTTTTTTTGAAACAGAGGAATAATAATAATCAAATATTTAACACAACCTTGGATAATTACATTTTTGGGTGAAAACAATTGTATATAACTGCCTTTTTTTTTTATTTTTTGAATAATTGAATATTAAAGTGTTTTAAAGTGTGTTTTGTGTTTTTTTCAGTATATATGTATGTAGTTAGGTAGTAAAGTGCGTTATATGGTGTTAAGAGTCAATTTTGAATAATTCACTTAAATATATATATATAGATAAAAAAAAGGTTAAACAATTAAATAGTTTATAAAATAAATAAATGCACTTATATACAAGTTAGAGGCTTTTCATATACATGACAATAACGAATGTTACCTTTTTATATACAAAGTCATATATTTGAATTTTTTTTAACACTTTTTTTTAGTAGTTAAATTGTGCAATATTATGCATTTTTTCAGCCTTTTGTGCTATTTAGCTTTATTTATCTTACTATCATAAGTATTTGTATGTGTATGTGAGTGAATGTAATTTTTTTTTTAATTATTTTACAGATAGTAAAAAAAAAGAAAAAATTTTTTGTAAGTAGAGAAGAACTTAAAAAAGATAATTGTGTACAATTGTGTAGGAATTTAGTGCTAATGAAAATCCGTTCCGTTTAAAATTGCAAAAAAAAAAAACGAAAAAGGAAAAAAAAAAAAAAAGTTTTTGAAAAATAAACAAACCGGAAGCGATCATAATTTAATTAGGCTCAAGTTCAATATGAGATATGTACTAAATATATAACAATATATATTTGCATTCTTATTATGTACTTCAAACGTTTAGTAAAATATAGGCATTGCGTTTAGTATAATATGGATGTGTCGTTTAGTAAAATATAGGTATAGCGTTTAGTATAATATAGGTATAGCGTTTACTATAATATAGATATTCCATTTTGCTATTTTAATTTTTATATCTAGGTCTATATAACTTTTTATTTCACTCGCAGGAAATGAATCTTCAATGATTGTTGTTTTTCATTTTCATGAAAATTCTATTTCGAAATTTTTCATTTGGAAAAGTTTTTCCAATATTTTTTTTGATTTTCTTTTAGGGAAAAATTGTAAAAAAATACATAAAGTAAAATTCCATCAAAATATCTAGATTAGATAATATCCCTATATAGAATTGATAGGCTTCAGGAAATACCGTTATATATTGTAATTTCTACAATATTTCATATATGATGTAATTTTTGAATAGGAATAAAATCTGGTTCATATATGAATTTTTAAAATTCACTGTACGATTGAAGTGGACACTTAACAGTAGGCAAAAACAAAAAATCGATTGAGCTAATTGCTTGTGCGATTTTGTTTCGTGTTTTTGTTTTTTTTTGTTGTTGTTTTGTTGCACTTTTAACTGAATTCTTTTGTTTGTTTTGCAGATTTTGTTGACTTTGATGCTTTTTCAGTTTTTAATACTGCTCAAGTAAGGAAGGATAAGGAAATCTGTTGAAGGCCGATTCATAATATTAATTGATTTTTTTTTTGTGTTTTAAGGCTATTTTTAGATTATAACGGTATATTTTGAAAAAATTGAAAGGAAATTGAAAGTGAAATTGAGATTGAAGGAAATTTTGTATTTGAAGAATATAAGGTGGAATATTAGATGGGGTAAAAAAATAGGGGTAGAAAATTAACTTAATATTGTTTTAAGTTGGAATAGGAGAAGTTGTGAGGCTGCAGTGGAAGAAGTATGAAAAAGCGTATTGAAATTTAAAATTTAAAAATGATAATTGAAAAAAAGGCAGCTTGGTAAATAGTTGCTTCGGAAGATAAGTATAATATCTTTAATTTAAAATGAAAGCAGGGAGGGGGAGGATGAGAAAACAAAAATACAAAACTCTAGACTAAATTTAAATTATAAATGGTAAACCCACATTCAATTGCTGTTTTATATAAAGGGAAACCCCATTAAAAATTTTACAGACAGAAAATAGGGGTTCAAATTCTCTTTCTATTTCTGTTACTCTTCTTTTGTTTTTTTAAGTTTCCCAATATTTTCTGAGGTCTAATGAAGGTCTAAAGAGCTTTTAAAATTTCTTTTTTTTTTTTTATTATACATTTATGATAATTATTAATGTGATAGGGTCTACTAATTAAAACTGATGGGTTAATTAAAAAAAAGAAAATTAAAAATAAAAGATTAAGAACTCGTTTTAGAAGGTAAAACAATTTGATTTGACTGGAATTCATTTAACAAAATTTAAGCGACTGGGTTAATTAGGGTATGGTCATATTTAATATTTAAAAAGAATGTTAAATTAAAATAAAGTGAAGTTGAGGACAAACAATAAAATAGATGCTAATTAATTATGAAAAGTGTACTTTTACAAACGACGTCAGTATTAATAAAAATAAATTATTATTAAGACAGAGTAAATTTTAAATGGATTTTATTTTTTAATTTGACAAAGCAGCCAGAATCAGTTTCAATTTAAAGGTCAGAAGTAGTATTTAATTAAAAGCTTAAGTACATTAAAGTTTAGACAAAGGGAGTTTTTTGGGCTTGGATTACCATATATTAAATTCTTATTTAAAATTAACTAATGGGCTTCTTAAGTTTACATGCTCTAAGCATTTAAACATGTTTGAAACTCTAATAATATGTTAGACATTATTATTTTAGAGTAGTACTCCTATTTTAGGAGCAATTTACCTTTGATTTTCGTTTAATTTACAATGAAACTTCATATTTACAGTTGATGGAGTCCTAGCCAGTTTTAAAACTAAGGTTTCTTTAGTACTTTTCTATTAATTTTTTTTGATTCAATAAGTGCCGAATGTTTAAGTCTTCGACTAATAATACTGACTATACCATAGGACGGAAGTTAATGGGCATATTAATAGGATTCCCTTCAATTTCCATGTATTAGGAAATTATTATTAATTGATTCCACCATTTCAATTAAAACATGAGATACCAATGGGCCCCTATGTTTCCGGCTAATACTCCTGACTATACCTTAGGTACATGTTAGAACAAGAGGGAAGTTAATGGGCATATTTAATTCTTATTAATAGGATTCCCTTCAATTTCCATGTATTAGGAAATTATTATTAATTGATTCCACTTTTTCAATTAAGAAGAATTATTATAATAATTGAAACTGGTACTAATATATAACGTAATTTCTACTATTTGTACTACCCTTGATTTTGGAAATTATTTTCCTACAAAAAATTCGAAACTTGACATGGAAAGGAGTTCTTATATCAATTTGTAAGGACAAGAAACTTTAGAATTTCTAATTTCTTATTACATATGCAACAGCTCTAAGAAATGAATGGGATACCACTGGGCCCTTAGGTACAGTCAGGTTCCCTAATATAATACATATATATAGTTTCTTAAATAATACATATTAGAGCAGAAGGGAAGTTAATGGGCTTACTAAATTCTTATTATTAGGATTCCCTTGGATTTCTTTAGATTAGGAAATTATTATTAATTAATTCCACTATTTTCATTACAACTACCACTAGGCCTTATAAAATCTAGAAAATTTTAAAAATTTTAAAATAAATCTAGTTTAGTAAATCTAAGTCTTCAATCAAATAAGCCGCAATTAAGTAATTTAAATAGAATGGAACTTTTTAAGTATAAGAAACATTTTAAGATGGTTTTTACTTAATTTTTTGTATTTTTTTAAGAAAAAATGGAATGTATGTCACCCCAAAGTACCACTCCTTCTATCACATATTTTCAATTCATTTCAATTCAATTCAAACTTATTATAAATTAATAAAATTTATTATAAAAATTGAAATATACATTGATTTTAAAAAAAAAAATTTTAAATTTTATTTAAAAAAAGAATTTTCATCTTTTTTTTTTTTACAAAAAAAAAATTTTATTATATTTGAAAAATATTTCAAAATTTAATTAAAAAAAAAATTAAAAAAAAAAAAAAAATCATTAAAAAATAAATATATTAATTAATTAATTATATTTATTCAAATACCTTATTGTTTAATTTTTAGAAAGTTATTTATTGAAATTATTTTACAAGTGATTTGTGATTAAATAAAATAATAATATATAAAATATATATATGTAGTATATACATATATATACAAATAAATCAAAAAAAAAAAGGAATCCAATTTAAATATTTAAATAAGGTTTTTTATTTATAAATAATGATTCTAAAAAAAAAAGTAATTAAAATAATACAAAAAAAATATTTTTAATTATTTATTCAAAATAATAAGAAAAAAATTATAATAAAAAATTAAAAATTTAATTAAATAATTGAGTGAGAATTATATTTAAAAAAAAGTAATTCAATAAAAGGCCTAAATAATTATTAAATGAATACATAATAATAATACATAATAATTACAAAAAAAAGAATCTAATAAGTAATTTAAAAAAGTTCAAAATAATATGCAATCAATATATAAGTGAAAATAATTGAAAATTTAATCCTAAAAAATTATATTTATATATAAATAAGTATATATATAAAAATTTAATAAGTTTATTTAAATTCTATATTAATTTTAAATTAATATATATTAATTAATAAGAAATAAGTATATATAAATAGAAATATAAAAGAATTTAATATTAAGAAAGAATTTAAGTATATAATAATAAATAATTATTTTTTTATACAGTTAGTATATATATATATATTAAAATTAATATCAATTACATTTATATTAATTATTTAAATATAAATAAAAATAAATATTTTCTTAATAATATTTAATAATAATTGAAATATTTTACAAACAATTTACTTATCCCTTATAATGGAAATTTTTTTGATAAGTAAATAAAAATTTTTAAAGGATTATATATACAATATTTTGATTACATAATATACATTATATATATATGTATGAATTTAAAGAGATTAAAGTTGGAAAAGAATTTATTTAATATAAAAAGTAAGTTATATAATATTTTATATATATAAGTATAATTGAATTAGTATAAATAGTATAAGATATTAAGTATTAGTATTAAGTATTAGTGTAAAACATATACTAATTTAATTCTAAAAAATTTATTTATTTATTTATTAATTGTTTCCAAGTGTCTACAGTGCCTTTGCAAATTGACGCATTCGCACCAACAATAGTATTTATAAATAATATTATTTATTTTGTTTATATCATATATTTTATATTTTGATCACCATGGGGATTTGTAAAGAAAAATTATTTTTCAATCGATTCTTGTATGACCTGACCGAGAATTGAACCCGGACCCACTCGGTTAATAAGTCAAATACTTACCAACTACATCACCAAGATCCTTCAAAATAATAAATTTGTTTCAATTTTTTAGTAAAATTTTGAATTTAGAATAAAAATCAAGGGTTACCATGGTTACCATTTTTTAGAAAAAACTACGGTATTTAATATTTACTTAAATAAGAAACTCATTTTTTGCAGTAAAATAAGAAGCTTTGTGATCTTACTTGTGATCTTAACTTGTGTTAATTTTGATATTGGGTCACTTTAGGGTTAAAGCAAGACTAAAATTAATCAAAAGTCATTGATTTAAAAATCCTTAATTGTTTCTGAAAGTTCTCTCTCTGAGATTTCAAATAAAGAACGGATTATCATAATAGTTGAAGCTCATAGAAATATAAATAACATCACTTATACTATTTTTTACTCCCTCTGTTTTTGGAAATTCTTTTGCTACAAATATTTCGAAACTTGATTACTCCTTGAAAAAGAGTTCTTTTATCAATTTGTTAGAGAAAGAAACTTTAGAATTCTAACGTCTAATTATACATGCAACAGCTCTTAGACATTTCAGTGGTTGTGGTTGAAATCTCAGTTTAGTAAATCACGTTTTCAAAAAATCTCGTTTTCAAAAACCTGTTTTAGAAAATCATGTTTTTATTTTTTCATATTCTGTAATTTTGATTTTGTATCGAACTCCAAAATTCTTAAAAACTAGATTTTTCAATAAAAAACAAGATTTTCTAAAAACAATATTTTAAAAATAGGGTTTACTAAAAGGAAATTTTGTGAGGCTCCCAGATTTCACAACCAACAAAATTTGTTTACCTTTTCAATTCGGCTTTTTTTATGGTTTATAAGGCAAGTGATTTGTAAAATAAATTCAATACAAAGTACTTTTAGTATTTTCGAATTTGTAATGTGAGTTATAAGACGTCAATTCAAAATTTTGTTTTTGCATTTTTAATGTGAGTTATAAGACATGAAATGAAATTTTTTCTTACAAATGCAACTAAATTAGGATAAAAATAGTAATTTTAAAAAAACTAAAAGTTCCTAAATCCTAATATAGAAAATATGACGTCAGACGTCATCTTCTTAAAACTTAAAGCAATGTTAATTTGTGAACTAAATGTTGAGTTTTAATTTTTGAACATTAGGGCTGTCAATTACTTTCAAATACAAGGTTTAAATATTTTAAAATATATATAAAATTTTAAAATAAAAATATGTAAAGTATTTTAAATATTATTTCATTAGATTTTATTGTAATAACAATATAACTAAATTTTAAATAGAATAAAAATATTAAATAAATATAATACAAAGAAAGTTCTAAAGTTCCTGAGGGTTTTTTTGAAAAAAAAATATTTAGAATAGAAATTGAATATTACTTCTTTTGTCTTGCAACCTTTTTCAATTACATTGTAATTAATAAATATAAATATACAGAAGTACTTAATTTATAAATTATACCTTTGTGTAAAATGTATTGCATTTGTAATTCATTTAGTTCCAAAATGGAAGTATTTATCAAAATATTTATAAATTTAGACTCATTTTATTTCCTAGTGTCATAGGAACCTATGCTAATTCAGTAGAAATTAGATAATATAAGAATTTAATAAATTTTCCTAATATATTTCACTAAAATTATAGTATTTAATTTTTAATATTTTAGAATTTATCTGGTATTAACCAGTAGTTAGTAAGTAATCATTATATTTCTATGGAGCTGTACTAAGTTTGCGTACAGATAATCGGAAGTTTTTGCTAGGTATAGATAATGCGTTCTAATAAAACTCCTTTTAATATAAGTCTTATATTCATAGTGAATGCTTTCATTGGCTTAAGATAAGCTTTAAAAATTTTAGAATAGACCTACATAATAACTCCAATGAAATTGAAATTTAATCCCTTAAGTACTTATATTGATAAGATTTCGACCTTTCACGGCCGAAATTAGGTTAAAAAAATTTAAAGCTTTCACAAATTTTTAAGTTAACTATTTTTTAATCCGTTTATAGTTTAATTCTATTTTCCAGGGTACAAGATGATTCTGAAATCACTTTGAGTTCAGAGTTCAGTTCTATTTTTACGATTTTACGTGGGAATCCATAAACTTCTTTTAGATGAAAAGAGCTTACATAATTCCCCAAGAATCATGCGTGTCCTTATTCCACTGACTATCATCTACCTTTTATCATCCGGCAATTTTAGAGAACCTGTGGAACCTTCGACAGATGAAGATTGAGTTAAGGAATAAAAATTTACTGTAACCTCCAACTTTTTTGAGTAAATATGATAATACTCACCATAGAATCTTCTATTCATTTAAATTATTGAAATCCTTGACCTTGAAATCCTCTCACTCTTTATTGTAGCCTAAATGAAATTTTAAATAATTTTATAACCCCTTCTGATCATCCTTTCCCATCAGAATCCCAACCGAATCTGAAATTTCCCAACACTTTAAAATTTAAAATCCTAGTTATAAATAAATTAAATAATAAAAATTTAAACCTAAATAAATTTTTAATTTAGAACAATTTTTAAAAGCAAAAAACCAAATTATACAAAGTGAAATGACAATTGACAGTCAGTTGTTGATGACACAAATACTTTGACATAAAATGGACATTTAACAAATTGTTCACATTTTAATTTGGAAATTATCCAAAAATTGAAACTGTCATTTTTAATTTAAAAAAAAAAAAAAAAAAAAAAAAAACAAAAATAAAAATGGAAGAAAAAGTCATTCAATAAAAAATTAAAATGATTTTAAACTTGAATAATAATGATATTAAAAAATATATATATATATATTTTTTTTATAAGATGACATCACATCAAGGACAATATTGAGGCAGGATTCTTCAAAAAAAAAGTATTATAGAGTATAGAAGTTAATAATATTATATAAATACATACATACATACTCGTATATAGTATATACCTATAGTAAGCAATTTTCTTCTCTTTGCTTTAGACATGCTTTTTAAGGTTATTTAAAGTAAAAATATTGTGATATTAAAAAAAAATTAAATTAAAATTGTTCTCTTATGACAACCTATAATGCTTGAAATGGTATTGTGGAAAAAGTCCCCAAGTACAAAGTCTCCAAAAGAAATTGCTTTTCCAAAGGGATGCTTTTTATTCAGGAATTAAAAAAGAATCACTGTAAAGAGACAGGAATATGCAACAGCTCTTCATTTCATATGTCTACGCGACGCAATAGTCTTCTCGACGAGGATAGGTACACGAAGATCCGAGATCCAAGTAATGCTCAAGGATCCGCCGGTCTAAGTATTTCATTTTGAATTTACATAATGTATAATATACACCAATTCTATATTAAATTTTCTAGCAGAAGGCTAGAGCCTTCTTCTATTAGTTCAATCTTCACTTCTGCTGGCAATAAAAGTTGGAAAATTCTCAAATATAAAAAAAAGGAAATCGAATCCTATTATAGTACAGATAATGGTCCTTATTGCCAATCCCAATCAGTTAAGTTTCCCTTTCTAGTACCTATCCTCAAAACAAAGCTGTAAATTTGTATTAACTGCTTCATCCCAGAGTTTGATTTTAAATGGTACGATATATGTGGGTTTAAGTTTCACACAATCGGAAGTAACGGGGTTAAATAAAGAATGTACGGGATTCTTAATGAGATAAAATTTTGGAGTAGAACTCAAATACAAAGGTTTCAATTTGAATAAAAATGTGTGTAATGCATTTATTTGGGACTTTTTGAATTAGGAGAAAAATTTTAAGCTGAAATTAAGATTGCCAAAACAATCAGCAGTCCGATAACGACCCAGTGTCATATGCCTATCTTAGATAAAATATTTTAAATTGGAGACTTTTTTCGATTATAATATTTTGGAACTGTTTGTTTGAAATTTGAAATCTTTCCTTAAGCAAGGAGAGTCAAAAACTTTAATTATAAAGTTTCTAAATATAGTCTTTAAAATTTTGAGAACTTTTTTTTTGGAGACTTTTTCCAAAAGTTGGAGTCTTGGAGAATTCTGATGGAAATAGTTTCCAAAAATTAAAATTATTAAAAAGAGACTTCAAAATTTCAGAAATCTTTTTTCTTTTTGGAGACTTTTTGTCTTGGAGACATTTTTCATTGATCCCCTTTTAAATATTAAGATATTTAAAATTTTTTACTTTTAATATAAAGAAAGTTTTAAAATTTTTTTAAATAATATTTGAAATAATGTTTTTGTACTTTTAAAAGCTATTACGCAACCTACAATGGGTTTTAGTTATTTTTTTTTTAATTAAAAAGCAAATCTCCATTAAAATAATTGAAATGTTTTTAAATACACTATAGAAGCCATAAAAGGTACGTATTAATAGGCTTGATATTTCAAGGAATTAATTTTCTTCTCTTATAGTATTTTCGTTTTTAATTAGAACAAGATGAGAAACTATTTTTAAAATTAACATTTTAATTATTATACGTATAACAGTTTTTTTTTTTTTTTTGTTGGTTTAATTTTTTTCCGGAAAATTCAGGTATTGTGAAAATTAATATCCAGTCCAAGGTAAAAGGTATATAATTATAAGATAGATATATAGGTATAAAATTAAATTATTTTGTGTATTAAAAATCATCGAATATATAATATAAAGGGAATCCTTACATAAGAGAAATTTACGTAATATTCTGATTACTGGCTAAAGTTATTTTCAGGTTTCAGTAAAATTTTGTGAAAATTTGAAACTTTAATTAAAGATTTTTTATTTTAAAAAAAAGAAATTCCTTAATTAAAATATTTAAATTATGTATAAGAAAAATTGGATATTTTTAATTTTAGATAACGTTTTTATTAGGTATCTTACCACCTCCTAAAGGTTGATTTAAAATTAATTTGGTAAAACTAAGAAGTATTTTCTGAGGTGGACTAACTAAATCATAGACCGCAAGATGCCAGAATACTAAATCCTCAGAAAGAGTCATATACCAGAATGTGCCAGAGTACTATATCTTCAATTTTTCTGGTGTCGAGGCTATTCCTGCTTACCTTTTCGGTGTATATGTTCAACGAGATTGCTAACGGTTTTACAATTATGGTGCCTAGCTCTTCGATATCTAGCGCTTGTTTAACAATATTTTCTGTAAAACAAGCGCTAGTGTGTTCTGTGTAGAGGAAAAAGCACCCTTCCCAAAACGAAGGCATTTGAATACAATGTCCTCGGTTTTTATTTCTTTAACATTTTTCCTCCTCAGCGTCTTTGTGGATGTTTTTTTAACGGGGTTTCTCTTTTGTTACCTGGCTACCTCTAAGTGAAAGACAAACCTTCCCAAAACGTAGGCATCAGAATAATGTATCGTCGATTGTCATTGGTTCAAGATTATTCCTCATCAGCTCTTTTCTATATATATCTTTATTAACTGTGCTAATGGTTTTAAAGTTTTGCTACCTGATCTTACGATATTTGGCAGAGATTAACTAGAGATTAACTAGTTGTAGGCTATTTTTCCTCAACCTTTTTGTGGATGCCTTAATCGACATTCCTTATGGTTTTTCTGTGTTGCAGTCATTTCCTGTGTTATGTGTATGAATTTAAGTGTTTTTACTTCGGAATCGTAACTTTTCATGTTACACTTCAATCAACATCATTAAAATCTAAAACCGTTTCTGATATCTGCTTGGGATTTAATCTTTGTATAAGTGTACGTTCGTCATCTTCAATTACCTCTATATTTTCAATTTCTTGTTGTAAAATGTTTAATCCTATTTTAAAGTTACCATACGAAATAAAATATAAGGTACTTGTCCTCTCCTTTCTATAAACTTCAATTTGTTTTGAGTATCTTCCAATCTTATTAAGACATTGTATGGAAAAAGTTCATAATTCTCATTTCTTACCAATAATGAGGAATTACCGTTATTCATTTATAATTGCATCAAATTATGACAGCAATATGTAATAAACCAAGTCTGCCAACTTCCTAATTTAGCTTTCAAATCAGTATTATGTAAGTGTTACCAATCTAACACAATATAGTAACAAAATAACAAAAACACGACATAACTAATCTCCAATTTGTTACAGTTACTATAGATCAATAATAACCTCATAATATTATATTTTTAATTAATTTCATTAAAAAAATTAAATCCATTAAATTATTTAATCTATTAATTTCTTGTTTTTTTTTTTCATATTTTATTTACATCATTAATTTAATTTAATTTTTTTCATTTCATTTTATTTTAAATTCAATTTTTTATGGAGTTAAAAGTGTTAAATGTGTTTAATCGTATACAAAATAACAGAATTTTATATGTACTCGTATTAAAATAAAATCTTTTATACTGTAAATATATACCGGAAAAAAAATAAAGAACTTAAATTTAGTTATAGTCATATTTATCTATAGTCATCATTAATATAACCTGTATCTTAAGTAATAAATTTTTAACATGTAATTAATATGACGATTAAACGTATGACGATTATAAGGTAACTGTGTTATGGGTCTCGTCTCAAGTAAATAGCAATTTTTTACAAATTAAATAATGAATGTATACAATCTCTGTTATTACTATATAACAGTTTTGTTTTTATTATTAAATTTAATTAATAATTTTCGTCTAATCTTAATTTATTAATATAAATCTTTTAAAAAAATCCGTCAAATCCGACCTCCATGTTGTTAAAATACAAAAAAAAAAAAAAAAATGGTTAATTTTCAATTGAAAAGATCAAATGGAAAAAAATCAAACGTTATTTCTAAGCGCTAATTCTGTTAAAGCACGTTGCATACATTTTTTAACTTTTTTTTTTGTAACTATTTTTAAACTCTCATTTAACCGATTAAAAATATTATTGAACAAAATTGAAAAAAAATATATATATACATACAAGTTTGTTTAAAACATTTTTAATTTAGATTAAAAGTTGCTTAAAAGCAGTGCTGCAAAACCTGTAGCCCACGAACTCTGCTCATAAAAATATTGCTAAGTTAGTTTCATAGAAATGCTTGAAAGTCACTCCTGACATTGTACTTTCCGAAAACATCTTGAATATAATTTTAAATTGTTTAATAAATTTTATAAGATTCCCTTCAAACTTTAAAACACTTTAAGGACGAGCTTACAAATACTTTGACGGGATTCGAGAAACACTTTTTGAAGAATACACCTTTAGATAATTGCATTAGGCATTCAAAATAATAATTTAGCAGCTTAAATGCTTTAAATAATTTGTTGTGTTCCGTATATAAATAATTTCGATTTATAATAAGCTTAAAGTCCAATAGGTTCGATAAGGAACTTTGCTTTATAAACGAATAATTTATTAAAAATTCCAAAAAAACAAACAGTCCGAATTTTAAAATTTAGATCAGAACAACTACGCATAGATTATTGAACTTTACACTTGCTATTTTGATGATAATTAGGTTCCTTCTTGACAAGAAAGTGCCCAACCTTACCTTTATCCTTTTGAAGGGCTACCGAATTTGACTGGTAGCATGTGTTGTTGTCGCTTACAATCTTACTTAATTTCGACAGGGTTTCTACTTTCTCCTCTTCCTTTTCCTCCTCACCTTGCTTAGTTTTAGATATAACAAGTACTCGACTTCGAATTCGATTTCTAAGTGCTTCTTCACTGATTCTCCAATGCCTCTTCAGTCTTATCTGTTTTAAGGTTTAAATATCTGTTATTCTTAGGCTTCGTTCAGTTGGGAAAAAATCTGCTTTACCTTCTACAACAAAATTCAAGATTGATCGTACTAGCGGAAATACATCACAGGTATAGGAGACAGCAAATGAATGTTTAATAAAATGCAGTTGCACCTTAGCATTATGACTTTATGGATGTGCTGTTATTTCAACAACTGGGATACTTAATCCGGAATCGTTCATAACTAGAAAGCAGTTAAGAACTCGCATTCCCCAACAGTTATAAAAAGAAGTTATTCCCCTCTTATCAGAGTTTGATAAGATTCAATCTGTACGTACCTAACTCCAATTTAATATTTTCAAAATATTTGAAGTGATGATCTACTAAAGAATTAACTCCCAAAAATGATTATTCGAAATTCTTCAACTTTTATTTGGAAAAGTTTGACTACATCTGTTCTAGACTATAAATTATTTATGTGCTAATTTTGTTTTATTAGTGCAACATACTTATAACAATATTAATCTTAAGATACATTTGAAAAAAAAAAAGAAAAATTAAGTAGCATTATTAATAAATAAGTAAAAAAAAAATAATAAAGCTTTTATACTTAATATTTTTTTAGTGGGAGACTTGTTCGCTATTAATTGTTTGCTGTTAAATTAGTAAATAAGAAATGCGTGCATGACTTGAAAATCCAGCTGAGCGAGTTTGAGTTGTTTTTTTAATTTTTTTTTTTTTTTTTTTTTTTTTTTTTTTTTTTGTCTATCCAGTATTTGTATCTAATGGCAAGTTATAAATATAGTACACCATACAACACTCGTTTAAGTCAATCACAGTACATAATAATACAGTCAGTTAGAATTAATATTAGACTTGTTTAAACACATTAGCACCACATATACTTTTATATATATGTATATTCCAATATATTAATACGTATATATGTTATTAATAATTTAGTTAAAAATTAGATAATAGCGTGTTATATGTACATTTTTAGTTATTATTATTATTATTTTTGATTATTTTCGAAAATATAAAAATTTTCAAATTCGAAAGACAACAAAGAATTGGTGTTATTGTATTTTTGGGTGAAAAATATACATATAAATACATTATTGCATACATTATGTAATCATTTATAGTTCAGATATAGTAACTATTTGAGGTTAGCAAGTACTTTTAGCTTCATTTTGAGGGCTAAAATACTTTTCACTAAAAATACTCTGTTTCGATTAATTCTATAGGTAATAATTTATAATTCAGATATAGTAACTATTTGAGAGTAGTAAGTACTTTTGGGTTTATTTTGAGGGCTAAAATACTTTTCACTAAAAATACTCAATTTAGATTAATCCTATAGGTAACTTTTAGGACTTGAACCAATATTAAAAAACTTATTCTTTGCAAATGTAGTTTTAGGTGTTTGTAGGTCTAATGACAGGCCACTATCCAGTAAAATAAACTGCTTAGATTAAATAGTAATAGTTGAAGATGACCGAAGACATCAATGTCTAAATGACAGAGGATCTTCTGTTTCTCTCGAACTGCTCTGCATCTATTCTTTTATCTCTATTTGCCAAACAGTGCCAGAAAAAAAACCCAGTCTACATAGGATTCTCATCGAAAGAATAAGTAAATTTGACCAGAAGCCGAAAACATGTTGAGTTCTTATAAATCTCTTAAACTCTCGTTGAGAAAAAAAGCCACAAATGTCTAATTGCCGTAGCTCTTTAATGTGTAAGTCATTTTAACAAATTCCACATATTTTAAAAGTACAGGGTGTCCACACAATTAAATTGTAATAGTAAACATAAACTGTAAGATCACAGTAACGTACAAACTTCCTAGAACAACCTAAAAATTCTAGAATTTAAGCTTCAAATTTAGTTTTTAGAAGTTTAGTTTAAAAAATATCTATTTTCGAAATTCTATCTGCAAAAATCAGGAAAATCCGAATGTTTTAAAATTTTTTCAACGGATTAAAGAGTTACAGAATTATTAAAAAAGTTTTCATTACAATTTCGAAAACGTTCTTAGAACCTTTTTTAAAAGGTTGATGAATATTGAAATAAAGCGTCGAACTAAAATTAAATTTCTTTTAGACTTTGTACTTTACCATTTTCCCCAATACCCATATTACTTATTTCAAAAACTCTTCCATATCCGTTATAATTATTACACATCATAATTATTAAATTCCATAGTATTATGTTAATTAATTTAAAACTGTAGTATACATACCTTTCAGTTTAATTTTCAATTACATTTTCGAATAATTTATTTAAATTTTTTTTTAACAGGTGTGTTGTACTTTTAATACAAATTATTACTTTAAGGTAACAATATTCATTAGATAGTTCCCTTAGAATTCCTTTAAAAAATGTATTTCAATATAACATAGGGAAAACCAGGTTATTTCTTAATAACCTTAAACTATTCCAGAAATTACACCACAATTAAATAAAACTACACATTTCCAGTTAAATAAACGTTATTTTTTATTTCTAATTGTAATTTTTTTTAATTTCGAAAAAAAAAATTTCAATTTCGAAAAAAAAAATTTTAATTTCGAAAATTTTCGAAATTAAAAAAAAATACCTATTTACAATCATGTTAAAAACAAAAAACAGTGACATATGTTCTCAGAGATAATTATATTTAAAGTTTATTCAAAAAATCATGCGTGCGTGACATTGCTATTATGAAACACTTTGTTTTTTTATAAAAGCGAGAAAATATGGTACTCACTATGATTCGTAGAAATGTTGAAACAAAAACAAAAATATAAAACGCATTGCCAGAAATTTTATTTTAAAAATGAAATTTATTTTAATGTTGATACTTAGTAAAGGGGTTATTAATCTAACATAAAAGAGTTTACTATGAATTTTGTTTCAGGGTCACTTGACCCCTAGAATGTTTTATTAAGTTGTTCTTGGGAATATATTAAAACTATTGCAGGTGTTGACAAATGTAGAAGTAGAATATGTATCTTAAATACATTTTGAATGAATTGAAAATATTGTAGGCGAGATCATATTTGAATTGGTGTATATTTAAATATGTTGTGACATGTGACCCTTTTATGGACATTACTTAAAAATAATATTTAGATAGTTCTTAAGAAATTTCGAAATAAAGTTGAATTAAATCATTCACTGAAGTGATAAATGACAATTGTCAAATATTTTAATTATTGAATTATATTTAGTGATAAATTAAATCATAATTGTCTTATCAAATTGAATTACAACGTAAATATTAGTGATAGAATCACAAAATGGTATATTAGGAGAGCAATGAACACCTTCGTTTTTAGAATAATTTGTTCAAATTGAATTAGTGTTAAATGAACAATTATACAAGCATGTATAGGTGTGTTTATATTTTATCTTGAATTTTCAAATCTCAGAGAAAGAAAGCTAGATCCCAAGTTTATCTATAAATAATATACTAATATACACCTATAAATAATAATAAATTGCTTACGATGAATTGCTTGCGATGAATTGCTTACGATGAATTGCTTGCGATGAATTGCTTGCGATGAATTGCTCGCGATAAATTACTTGCGATGAATTGCTTGCGATGAACTTTGCTGTGAATTTATTATTGCGATAAACTAGCCGGATACCTTCCTAGTAATTGAGGAACATTAAAAAAAGATTTATATACCAGAGAAATTTTGACTTTAAGTGATACGGTACTGTATGATCTGACACCGCTTACTTCAAACTATTCAAAATTAGTTCTAAGACAATCAAAATAATATACAATTTTCTTTTTACGTTGGTAAAGTAGACTAGAATGAATATATACTCCAATCTGCAGAAATATCTGGGAATATTTTCGATTATACTAGATGTGATGACTATTCTTGCTACATTAGACCTGTAGATGAGTTAGTTATCTGTCTGGAAACACTTTAATAATCAATTAGTTTAAAACGGGAGAGTTGACAGATCATATAATCTCAACAATAAGCTTTCCAAGGAACTAAAGGATAGGAACTAAAGTTGTTTTTAGACATTTCCATCCATTCTTCGATAACTTTTACATGAATCGACCAAAAATTAAAATAATTCCTTTATTACAAAAGTCCATCCTGGATATGCATAAAATAATGTCCATTACAAAGTCATTATCTTTTTTTCATATGAAAAATTATTCTGAAAGATTCTTCCGCCTTCTTCCACTATATTCACAATAAATTTTAGTATTGAATTTTATATATTCTTACTTGAATATTTTTTTTTTCTATATGAATACATTAATAAATTTTTATCATTGAATAAGAAAATACTTAGTATTAGAATTACAAAATATTCTATTGCAATAAAACTTTGTAAATGGAATCTACTCGGATTTCTAAACAAAGTTTCTGAAATTCATTTGAAATTCAATTTTTTCTATAATACATTTTAAAATAAACATTAGAATTTTAATTGAATTCTTTACACTTTTCTTCATTTTTAAAAAGAAAATATTTATTATTCATTTTTTATGACATTTTTTGGAAGCTATTTTAATTAAAAAAAAATTTTTCTCATTGATAAGTCAAATGACAAAACTTATTCAAAAAAAATTATCTACCAAGTCAAAAAAAAATTCAAAAAAAATATTTAAATTGAAAAATTATGATATGTTTTGATTACAAAACAAATCATAACCTTCTTGTTAACTGGTTATTTATTTACTTTTAATCTTTTTAGTATAATTTCGAAAAAAATTTTAGAAAAAATGTGCCATCAGAATTTTACACTGTCTGTCAATCTGGTATCTAGAAAAGTTAATCAGTCAAAAGATGGATTTAAGCCCGTTTGAACTAAGTCAATGATATTTAAATACAGATAGCAAAATAATCAATATTTTAGAAGACCTGTATTCTGTAGCCCTCCGAAGTTCCAAAAAGTCCTATATTTAAAATGACATAACTAAAAAAAGTTTTATAACATATATTTTTAAACTGGAAAAAACGAAAGGATAGCTACTTTTAAAAGCTTTACATAAAATTGATACATAGTGTTGCCATACATTGTTTTAACTTACCGTGTTATGCTCAACTCAATTTTTACAAATTTTCATCTCTTACACCTTCCACAGTTTTAAACAAGAAGCTTTAAACTTTAATATAAGTTATATATCTTGAAATAATATTGCGCCACTTAAAAAAATATTTAAGTGGCGCACGTTGTTTAGAAGCTATTAGATGTTAAAAATTAAAAAATTTTAACCACAAGTAACTTAAATACCTTTCCCCGATTTTTTTGACGTAATAATTCGGAACTTGAAACATTCTTTAATGTTGAAAATGTACTTTTTTAAAAACGCTAGATCTTTTCATTACTTCTTTTACTATAAGATTTACACAAGAAAAAAAAAACCGCCCGACACAAATAAGAACAAACATTTAAAAAAAAAAAAAAGAACAAGAAAATTATGAACTTACGAACATACGAACATGTTTTAAAAGTAAAAATTACGTTATGGATGATGGTAAAGAAAATACAAAGTACCAAACAACAACAACAAACCAGGAAATTATTATATAAAATAGTTAACTTATTTTTTTTTTTTTTATTTCTATCTTTTGACTTCTGCTGACTTTTTTTCTTGGATTTTGTTTTTTTTTATCTTTTTATATTTTAAATTCAAAAGAAAATGCAACCAGATGTAGGTAAATATGTATGTAATAAATCATATATAGAAGCAACTGATAGATATTATATAGGTTTTATTTTTAGTTACATGATTGCTTACATACTCGTTACTTACTTATAAATCCAGTTATAATTGTCTGACTTCAATATTAAAAAATAAAAATCAAAACAAAACACAAAACTGAAGAGGGAATAAGTTTTTATATGTATTTATTATAATTAACTTAAGGGGGGTTATCTTAAGATTTTAATTACGAAAGATTTCGAAAATTTTTATTCTCAAGAGTTAAGTACTTAAGAATAATTATTTTAGTACTTTTTTCTCTAAAACCTTTAAGATCTAAGTTTAAACTCGATTTTCATAGTAAAAGATAAACTCTTAAAAGTAGAGATTTTCCAATCTCTGAATGATCTCTGAACTCTATTAAGAAATGATATGACGCAATAGTTTCTTTTAATGAAAAGAGGTAGCATACATTAAGCTTTTGCATCCATGCTACTCATGTTGGTCACAAAATTGAAGTTAATTAGTTCAGAATGTTCATTAAATCAAAACTCATTTAAAATAAATAATGTCATATGACGTTCCGGCCTATGTATAATAAAACGTCATATGACGTCTTACTTTCAAAAGTCTAATAGTCCAAATTGTACATTAAACCAAAGCTCATTTAAAAAAAAAACTATGTCATATGACGTCCTAGCCTATGTACAATACAGCGTCATATGACGTCTTACTTTAAAAAGCCTATTAATCAAGAATGCTCTTAGAATCTCAAAACTCTATTGCGTCATATGACGTTCAGTCCTGTGAATAAAAAAAACTAATTACGTCATATGACGTCGTATTTCAATATGAATGTTTTATTCGGTGTAAACGGGATTCTCCTTGCATAAGTTATCCAATTAGGGTATCTCCACGTGATTGAAAAGATTAACAATAACTAAATGAAGTAAGCATTAAAATTCGGAAAACGATTGATGAGAAACTACTTCTAAGAAACGTCATTTGAAACAATTCTTATACCATAAGATTAACCTTATCATTGATGGAATCATTATAAAATTTTTGAAAAAGAAGTGATAAATATATTATAAATGAAATAGACAGATCTTTTAAACCAACGATTAATTCATATATATGTATTACTTTCATACATGACATATATGTATATATATGTTTACTTAATTAAATATAAACATAGTGACAAAGAATGTCACAAATTTCATTTCCATATTCATATTATAATATAAGAAGAATTTTTTTTTTTACCGTTTTAAAAATTTTTAATTAAAAAATATCATTAATTATGCGTAACTTTAATGTTGTATATATATATATATATGTATACATATACATACTTTGTATTACAAACCAAAAAAAAAAAAAATTGACAGTAGATGTGATTATAGACGTCGTGTACTTGAAAATAAATGGCATGTGCGTGTAACAAACTGACTTTTGAAAAAAAAAATCTTATAAAATCTGAACTGAAATAATAATTAATAATATAAAAATTGGTAGCCATCTATTAATGATAATTAAACTTGATAAATTTATAGGATTATTACATACAGATAATATTTATTTTGAAGGAAATTCAAAGATATATGTGATATGTTATGTGACACGCAATTAGTTTTTCCTTAGATTCAATGCTAAAGATTGAAGCGAATGATTATCATTTTAATCGTTCAGAGTAACACAGTAAATATTTAAACTGTCTGTTAAATTAAACTAATTAAAGGTGTAAAATTAAATATTTCACTGAATAGGTTGTAATTAAGTGATTAAAACAGGTATTAATTAAGGTATATATGTATGTAGTATGTACCAAGTACCTTTTAAATAATGAAATCATCATTCATGGTCATCTTTTAAATCAAAGACCATCTTTTAATACATTGAACCTAAATCAGCTTAAGATTGAGATTATTAATACAATATTTAGTAACACGTACTAAATGTTATTTTATCTAATCGTTAGCAGTTTACTTTGAGATTTAAAAGGAAGTGAAAGAATAAAAAAAATTAAAAGAGTGGTTTAATTAAATATTTATCACTAGGAAATGAGTATAAAATCAAAAGAATTAGTCAGAAGACAAATGACATCCTGTGACGCAAAAGTTTATATTACAAAAACGAATATATATTTGTTTTATTATATAATTGTGTTTCCGAATGTGTGTTTCCTTTCAAAATTGTTCTTTAGCTCTTCTTTAAGTTTTTAATATTTAAGAATTGTATACAATCCACTTTGAATTGAAGATTTTATTTGATTTTATTTCATGTAAATTGTGAATTTAAGATTATACTATCATCACCATAATGTTCTATATTCAATATAATGCTGGTGAGCGTTATCGGCTTCTTTTCCTAAAAGATATAGTTATTGTAGGTTGTTCATTATAAAATTAAGAAAGTTAATAGTCCGAGACGAGTTTTTGTCCTACATTCTTTTTGTTGGAGTTCCCGCCGAATTTGAAAGTTGATTTGATAGTGAATTAAATAGTGAATGAAAGTGAATAAATTCAGCATATGAATACCACTATCTATATAAAGTTATACATAACGGTACTTCCTCGAATCAAAAAAAGGAAGACACAGTAATTATTTAGACATATAACGCGTCAGTAAAGGTTGATTAGGACTTAAGTTTTGAAAAAGATACAAATTACAATGTTCTTGAGCTCTTAAAATTAATATCAAGCCGCAATATACCACAAAAATTCTACAATCATTTATAATAAAATTTTCAAAAATTTGTAGCAACTCTATAAATTCTTAAACAAAATCTTTTGTAAAAACTCTTAATCCACATTCGACGTTTAAATGCAAATATAAGATGGAATATAATCCACACATTTGGGCTGGCGCCTCATCTACTTCCTTAAACTTTCTCGGTCGAGTTCAAAAACGCGTCAACGTGTAATACTATATCTTCGCTTAACATCCGTCGTAATATTAGAACTCTTTAAATATCTTGTAGGTAATGACGCTTGTTCAGTTGAAATAAAATCACTGATGCCTCCTCTCAAACAATTCCAACGTACCATCAGAAGGGCAGCAAATGCGCATTCTTACTATGTGGAACTATCTAAGTGGTACTCTTAGTAATTCGTTTGTTGTCAGAACTGTAAAAATGTGGAATTTACTCATCTTTTGTATTTCCTAAAGTTGGCAATTTTGATTATTACAATTTGCTGAAATTTAAGAAAATTCACGAATTTACCAAACATCGAATTCAAGCGTATGAAAAACTCATCAAACTTCAGTTTTATTCTTATTTCAAATAAAACGTTCAATTAATCGACTAAACGCAACGTTTAACTTGATAGCGGAGTAATTTGACCAAATAAGTCATACTTAAGGTATGTCACATGTAACCATACCGTAATTTTAATTCGTCAAACTAATCAAATATTTTTAAATAAATTAAATTATTTAAAATAAAATTAATTGAAAAACTTTTTTCCCAAAAACAACTTTAAAATAAAAATATCCTTTTTTAAGGATAAATTTTTTAACGAAAAATGTTTATGCAAAATTAAGTTAAATTGAACGAAAAATAAAATTCTCTAGGATAATTATAGTAACACAAAGAATTTTTTTTGAGTTCTTTGAATTTTAAAAAACAAAAAGAACAAAACAAATAAACAAAATACTAAAGAAAGGATATATGTATATTATTAATCCTGCAGGATATAAAAAAAAAAAAAACTCATTAAGAGCCTTTTTTTTTTGGTAAATGGAATGTATATGGATATTTTCATTAAATTTTAAAAGAATTTTACTTGAAAAATTTTACTAAAGCGAATATTTTTTTTTTAGAAAATTCCGTTACAAAGAAAACAATGAGTTCGAAAAAAATTAAGCTTAAAAGTTTTTTTCGAAATACAAAACAAAAACAAATTCCAAAGCAGTCTAATTTTAGTTTTATAAATTTAAATTTGGTCAATCTTTTAATAAATTTGAATTTAATAATAGTTAAAACTGTTCTATGGTTCTCGTACAGTCAAAAAAAATAAGTTATTTTGGGAATCCTATAATGGTACCAATATGGTACCAACTCTACCTATACCAAATAAGTTATATTAAAAGTCATTAACCCCTGTGTTAAATTTATTATTTGATTATCGATTCTTTTAATATGAAAATAGATCAAATAAAATATTGATAAAATTTTACTTGGAGGTTGCTATGGAAACGGAAAATGGTTTTTTTCAAGGGATGTAAAATTTAATTCAGTTAAGGTTAAATTCAAGGTCGACGGTTTTTTAGTTTCAAAAAAATTAAATTTAAAATAGATCTCGTACAGATTTTCTGGACTTTATTTGATTCGCCCCGATTTACGTTGTACAAATTGTTTAAATAAGTTCAGTACTAGTTTTTAGACCTTAAAATTGGTCTAGTACAAGTTTACTGGTTTTTATTTAATTTCCCCCGATTTACATTGTACAAATTGTTTAAATAGTTGCAATACTTATTCATATACTATTAACAGATTTTTTCATATACATACATCTATATATACATACATATTATAATACTATCATAATAACATAATTTTCCATTCATGCGTTATTTAATATTCGAAAATGATTATTTACATATTTTTAACACTCCAGTGACTGGTTAAAAATTTTCATAAAAAAAAAAATTTAAAAAACATAACAAAGTGTCAGTTTACCTGTCAAAAAATTTTAAGAAAAACGTTACACATTACTCAACTTCAACAAAATTTCACTCGAACTTGAACTCATTTGTATTCTTTTCTTTATATTTTCTTGCGGTTTTTTTAAATCAAACACAGACAGAAAGTGTCTGTAAATATTTGTGATTTAAAAAGTTATTTTGTTTGTTATTTCTAAAGTAAATATTATTCAAAAAAAGGATCAAACTGTTTTTTTTTCAATCTTAAATCAAATATTTTTTAATATATTTATAAATTTTTTATTTAAATATAAAAACAAACGAACTGCAACGACCCGACCCGACAAACAAATAAATAAATTATAGAATAAATAACTGTGTTTTTTTTTTAGGGGGTAAATAAAGTGATTGACACCGAATTTGATTGACATTTCTTTAAATATTATGGTGAAAGGTGAAAATTTGTTTTTTTTTTGAATTTTCAAAATTAACCTCACAAATGGAAATTTATATAGAGGTACAGTGTTGTGTAAAATTATGGCAACTATTTTATTTCAGAAATATGTTTATCCTAAATGATTATGGCAAATTCCAATGCCTTAAATTTTCTTTCCTAATTTCCATTTTTGAGGATTCCCATCCTTGAGTCCTTCGGATTCCCATTTTGGATCCCTTTGGATTCCTTTCCTTGATTCCGTCGGATTACCATCTTTGATCCCTTAGGATGGATTCCCATAAAGATGCATAAACTGTAAAATCAAACCATCTTTTCTAATTAAACTGTACATTTGTATTAAAAGTCCCATCCTAAAATTTGGTTTTTAAAAGGTGTGGCTTTAGTATGTTAAAGTCTGACAGTGCACAAAAATAAACTGGGTATAGTTTAAATGCGTAACATTTGATATTTACCACTGTATTTCGAGAATACACCACTCGATAAACTGAAATATATCATCGAATCCATTACAATACACTTTTGAAAACTATTCAAAGCTACGAGAACATTGATCTTAACAATCTTAAAGTATAGGTTCGTTGCCAAGAAAATCTTTAATACACAATTTAGAGGCTACAGTTATTTCCGCCCGCTGTGCTTTTGTCTAGTGTCTACTATACCTCATTTTAATTATCACTTTAATGAATGAGTTACTTTATACGGTCTTCGAACCAATGTGAACTATATTATTAGCGCCCCTTTCAATTTGCTCACAACTGTATTTAGATGGTTCGTAAATTTATTTAAGAAAATGTTAAGAAAATTTTTTTGTGTAACGCTTCTTTCTCACCTGTTAATATTTATCTTGTATTTTTTTTGTTTTTTTGACTTTATTTTATCTTCACTTTTCTATTTTATTTCTATTTCAAGTGCTTATCAAAAAATTAACACATATTTTCAATATCAAAAGTATATATATATATACTCAACACTATTGTATATATATACAATATTAAATGTTGAGTGTTAAAAGTCATTAATAAACGTTTTTATCAATTTCTAGTTAAATATAATTTGCACGTGCTCTCTTATATTTGAGTTCCAAAAAAAAAAACGAAAGTGATAAGTGAAGTGAAAGACTTTGATAAACTTCGACAGTTAATTAGTTTTTTTTTTTTTGGGATTTCCATTTTCAGGAAATTGAAATGTTGGTTCTAAGTATTGATAAAATCAATAAATTATCAAACTGTCAGAATTAAAAAAAAATTTAAAATGTTTAAGAAATGTTAATAAAAATTTATAAATATGAAATTGAATAGATCTCTGAATAAATTATAAAAGTGGAGAGTTTTATTGTTTTCGAAGACTCCAGAATAAAGAAATCATTGAATATAAACTGAGTGATGCAACGCAAAGGAAATTTTTTAACTTATATATCAATGTTGCTTTTATACCAGACTCTTTTAAAACGTGGCATAGAGTTGCCTTACACATATTTAGGTTAATACATGACGCACTATGTCTCAGCCAGGGGTTCTAGGATCCAGTAAGGTTAATTCTTAAACAAATTAACGAAAGAGGAATTTAAGGTAATTAGGGGAAAGTGCAAAATTAACCTATAGAGGTACCTGTCAATATGAGAAGGAAGCGCATTATATTAAAACATAATTTACATCTTAGCAGTTCTCCAATAAGTTTCCATGATCTATGAATAAGCACTTCCAAATCCCCTCGTGTTACTTTAAAACTATTTGATAGGCGTAATAATTTACTTAAGTTCCATGAAGAGAATTTTTCAGAAAATTGATAAATTGCTTCAATATTAGGATGAGTGATCTTCGGAGTATCTTTTAAATCTTTAATAGCGTTGCCTATTATTCGGCAAATTTAAGATTTAGTTGCGGTAATAGGTATGAGGTGTACCAGCCCAAATGTCTGTTATTTGTTCTCCATCTTATGTCCCATATAAGCTTAGGCAGACGCATTGGAGAGAACTAAATTTTCCAATAATTAGATAAAGTAGGAACATATGAAAATTTAAATATTTATTCAAACTAAATACTTGTAATCAGTTAATATTAATAAATTGGCTATCAGATAAAATATAAATAATTATAGGTTACTTTCCATATATATTTAACTATTTTTCGAAATAAGACCAAGTAATATTCAAAATAAAAATAAAACAATTGAATTATTTTAAAATTTTACAATTTCAATATACAAATTTCATATTAAAATCAAACTATAAATAGAAAATTATACAATAATAAATTTGTTGTAAAAATTAAAAATAACTCTTAATAAAATTTTCCATTAAAATTAAAATTTTAAAAATAAATTTAAATTGGAATTAAGGAAAAATAAGCGTTAATATGAACGAGATGAAGACAGAAGAGTATAAATTGTACCAACTCTAGGATATTCCTACGAACAATATCAAACATGGAAAAAAATGCAAATTAAGCCTTAAGTTTCAGATAGACAACTTAGTTCAATGCAAAGTTCTGCATATGAAATAAAACGATGATTTATTTGTTACTCTAGAAACTAATTGGATATGTTACTATAGAAACCAAATTTTGTATGCGCGTTGGGCATATATAACTAAGCTACTTCTAGCTAAGTTTAAGCTTACCAACGTTGTTAGTTCATGAGGTATGAATAAATGGGACGAAAGTTCTATGGAAGTTGTTCGTATTTTACACACTATACGAACCAACCTTAATTTGAATCAAATGTTGGCCATAAAGCTTAACTACTACCTCTCAATGGAGGTTTAATTGAATTTCATGTTACTGCAAAAAGTTAACACAAAACTTACACACGGTTTACACATGTAAATTTTAAAATGTGTGAAAGCAATCTTTTTAAAACGATTTTTCTAGGATTATTCTAGTAATTTTTGAAACTTTCTGTAATTCAAAGCAGTACGAACTACTTTCCAAATTTTGACGTAATTTCCTTCCAAAAAAATTTTTTTTTTAAGCCAAAGCAGAATTTCGTAAAATCGGACAAAATTTGGACCCAAAATTGTTTTTGACCGTCAGCCCGACATGGGTTAACAAATTCCAAAACTGTCAATAGTGTCTACTCAATTCTCAAAGAGCATCACGTATTCAAAATTTGAAGTCAATCGGTCAAACCGTTTCGAATTTAGAGTAAAGTATTGAAAAAACCTATAAAAAGCTGTTAGGCCGAAATGGGTTAATGGAACTCAACAAAACATTTTTTTGGGGCTTTCTTTTAAACCAAAGCAGAATTTCGTAAAATCGGACAAAATTTGGACCCAAAATTTTTTTTGACCACCCGTCGGCCCGACATGGGTTAACAAATTCCAAAACTGTTAATAGTGTCTACTCAATTCTCAAAGAGCATCACGTATACAAAATTTGAAGTCAATCGGCCAAACCGTTTTCATTTTAGAACAAAGAAGTTTAAATACTTGCACCACAGCCCCAACTTGTCGGTCCGTTAGAGTAAAATTTTTGGGCCACGATTTCTTTCCGTACCCAAAAACCCCTATATACAAATTTTCATGAAAATCGGCTGGGCAGTTTAGGAGTCTATTCGCTACATACAAACAAACATTCCCTTTTACATATATAGATGCTCATATAGAAAAAAAAGCCGTATGGCAACAAATCCAACTTTCAGAGCAAATTCGTTGCATTACATACGAGTATATATTTTCTACTAAAACCAGCTCCCAACCACGGCTCAACTTTTTCAACCCTGGCTCTTTTGAGTGGTCACGTATAAATTGACTCAGTCTTCGATTCTAATCCGATGCACACATAATTGAGTCTAAATATCACACTTGTCTTCCATACAGCATCACAAACATAACGGGAATTTTAGAATACCACTAGAACTAGATTTGTACAGGTATAAAAATAAAACACAGTCGGTCATTTTGATAATAAATGTACACTTATATATTCAAAAATTATTACTAATTGGTATACTTACTTCCCTATGTGCTTTCAAACTTTTTTCCTGATAATAAATTATGGGGGGGTGAAATAAAGTCGAACGAAATAAAGTCGATTCGACTTTATAACCAAAAATTGTGGAAATAGAATCGAATTGGCTGTTCTATCTTATTTCCAAAAAAAATTTTGAAAATTTAAAGTCGAACGAAATAAAGTCGAACGAAAAAAGAAATAAAGCCGACTCGACTTTATTACCAAAAATTAACAAAAATACCAATTCTATCTTATTTCCAAAAAAAATTGCGATTCTATCTAATTTTGGTAATAAAGTCGAATCGACTTTATTACCAAAAACAATGGAAATAAAATCGAATTAACAATTCTATCTTATTTCCAAAAAAATGTCCAAAAAATAAAATAAATGAAATAAAGTAGAATCGACTTTATTTCCATTTAGTTGTAGTAATAAAGTCGAATAAGCAATTCTATTTTATTTTCTAAAAAAATGTTCAAAAAGTAGTTTAAATGAAATAAAGTCAAATAATCTGTAAAATCAAATTTATTTCAATAAAATTAACAAAAATTTAGTTTCCAAAATTAGAAAATTTAAACATTGTTTTAGATGGTGTAATAACTTTTTAAAACAAAGAATTAATGTAATGTAATACATTATCTAGTTTTAATTTAATTACAAAAAAAATTGATTCAATTCAAATAATAGTAGTTATAAAAAAAATAGTTTAATAGTTTATATAAGAAGTATAAGATCTCCTAAAATTATTAGTAAAAAGCTAACTAAAAATTTCGATGAAGAATGCAAAAAACCATCTCCAGAAATTTCAAGCAATATTGAATTTGGAGGAATCAATATTGAATTAAATTTAAAAATTTGATTTTGCTCCGGAATATATAGCAAATTACTATTTTTCCTGAACCCCGAAATTATTTCGTACTGAAAAATTGTATTATGTTCCATTTCAATTTTTTTTATTTTAATTAAATATATGATAATTAAAAAAACACGTGCTTTTTTTTACTTTCTTTCTAAAACAATTATTAATATTCACTATTGTAAACATAAAAATGTACTACATGCAATTGTTGCATTTAAAGATATTTTATTCTATTGATAACCAATTGAAACTGGTTTTTTTTTCTATATTTAAAATTAGAAATTGGATTATTTTAAATACACAAGAACAAAAACATAGTTGGTTTCAAAATTAGGGTTGCCTCCTTTTCCGAAATATGTATTTGTAAACCTTCTTTTCATGAAAATTTTCTTTTACCATATTTTCGAATATTGCCATTACAAAAAATCAATAGACCTCTTTCAACATTATAGCTATAATATTTATAACCAAAAGCTGGAGTCTGTTAAATAGATTAATAATTTTTGTTTTATCCTCATTTTTTAATAATTTTTTCTTTAAGAGATGAAATAACTGATGTAAACTTATGCCATTAACAAAAGAAAAAACCGCGACTAGCATTCTTGATTTATAGTTTGCTTTTCCGAAAAAAGCTTCCACAATATGCTCTGGTACTTTAGTGAAATCTGTGACGTCCATTTTATTTAGGACTTTTCTCATTGCATCTGTTCGGTTTTTTTTAATAATATTTTGGATATATGAATTCATCTTAAAGGGAAACTCACAATTTAATTTTAAAAAGTAAAAATGTAAAACTAAATTATGTACGCGTTGGCAACCTTTTAATTTTGCAAAATAAATATATTTCTTATAATATCAATCACAAGTGATAATAAAACAATAACAATGCTAATCAAATAATGAAAGAAGTATCTGCTATTAAAAATTAATAATTGAAATTGAAAATATAAAAACCAGTTTTATATATTTTTTTTTAAGTTATAAAAGTGAATTAAAAGTAATTTGCAATAAATTGATTACTTTTTATGTAATTATTTTGGAAGTAACCAATAATAAATATTTTAGCAAAATTTTGATTATATTAAATATTTTTTAATAAAATATAATCTTAATTTTTTATCCGACACTATCCCTCTCAATTACTTTTTTATATTACGTACATATATATGATGAAAAAGCCGCCGGCTGAATCAAGCAAAACTAAGGTTATATAGGTATTCCGGAAAAGGGAGCAAATCTGCTTTTGTAACCAACTGTAAAACCCTACCAACTCCGAATCTGGCAAGTACACAATATCTTCTCTTATAAAGAAGAAAATTTGTTGATTTGTTTGCTTATAACTTCAGACCCACTTTCATTTAACTTATTGCTGCAGAAGTTATGACGCATTACTATGATATTAATGTTTGTACATGTAATAAAAACTATAATTAAATGTTTTCAAATTTATAAGTATTAAAGTTAGTTCGACTTAGTTTCATTTATTTTCGTTGGATTCAATTTAATAAAATAGAATTGCTAATTCGACTTTATTTCCACTGTTTTTGGTAATAAAGTCGATTCTACTTTATTTCATTTATTTTATTTTTTGGACATTTTTTTGGAAATAAGATAGAATTGCTAATTCGATTTTATTTTTATTGCTTTTGGTAATAAAGTCGAATCGACTTTATTTCCTTTTTTTTCTTTCGACTTTATTTTTTCAAAAATTTTTTTGGAAATAAGATAGAATGACTAATTCGACTGTATTTCTATTATTTTTGGTAATAAAGTCGATTCGACTTTATTACCGAAATAAGATAGAATCGCGATTTTTTTTGGAAATAAGATAGAATTGGTATTTCAATATCATTTTCGTTACTTTTTGGTAATAAAGTCGAATCGACTTTATTTCGTTCGACTTTATTTCACCCCCCCTAAATTATAATAAGTTATTTGTTGATTAAGTACTTATTGAAAAATTTTATTAAATGCAAGGGCTTTAATGCTCCATACATTAACGTTAAATACAAAATAAATGTAAAAATATTATGAAAAATAGTTATAAATAGAAATTTTAAACTCAATACTTAATGGAATATTTTGCTATACTAAGTAATTATTATTTTTCAAAATAATTATATTGTTATTAAACTTTTACTTTTAATTAGTAATAATTGTCGAATATTTAAATTTTTGAATTTAGTAATAATATAATAACTAATAGCATTTTATATAGGTACTGGAAAAAATTTTAATTACATATTTCTGAAAAAGGTAGTATAATTGATCCATTATAAATTTTGTTATTCAAGGGCTATATTTAGATATTGTTATGCTATAAATCAAAATGAAAAGCTTTTATGTTCATTTCAAGTATATTTTGTATGCTTTTAATTTATTCCAATAACATTTTATCTTATATAGTTCAATGCATAATATGATTACATATACTATATATATATATATATATATATATATATATATATAATATACAGATATGGTAATAGTTAAAAATTTAATTAGAGTGAAATTTAATTGAAATTGAAAGACTTTAAAATTCCAAAATGAGTTGAAAAAAACTTTTTTGAATTTTGCAATAATATTGAATAATTTTTAAATTAACTGGCGCAAAACATTATAATGGCTCTGCGCTCAATATATATATTTTGGAAATGCAAAACAACAGAAAACTAACAAAATTCGATTATGGAGTCCTTGTGCTCTCAAGAGGGCAATAATTTGTTGTAAAATCAGTAGGGTTTTGCTGAAGAGACCTCAAGGAGTATTAGCATGGCTTCCGATTTAATTTTAAAGTATTTTATTATTTATATAAATTATATACTGCAATTTATTAGATTAGATTCTTTTCTTTAGATTACAGTGCTTCAGATGTGACTGAGGCCTTGTAGTATTAGAATTAATATGCCATATAATGAGCATTCATATTCAAAGGACATACCCTGTTAATATTCTCGAACTTCTGTGAATTGCAGATACATTATGCAAAAAATGTATTTTTCTAACGAAAATATTGAAAAGTTATACTTAGTCTTCTGATTAGTGATTACTTAGTCACATTATTTCATTCTAAAGTCAACACTTTCACAAACATATTATTAAGAATGTCAAGTACGTTACTGTTCTGGCAAACTATCACTTTTCTACAATTCGTATAACTTTATAAAGTAAATCATGACAAGTTGAAGATAGTTCTATTGAATTGTTCTTAGTGAATTTAGTAAATATTACAATTTAAGTTTATAAATAGTTTTCTTTTTTTAAATAGAATTTCTCTTGAAAATCAATACCAACTGATATTCTGTTGTATTTAATACAACTACCTTTAGAATTTGATCATACACTAATGTTTTAATTTCTAAAACAAATATTACAGAACAGAAATGACGTCTTGTACCAGGGAATTCATTAGAAATTTTAATAAAATTTTCAATAAGAAGCCGTTTTCAGCTTTTTCAGAATTAAATTCAATGAAATTAATTTTGTAATACAGTTAATATCTAATAATGTAACGACTATGTGGGAAATCATTAAGTCAAATCGAGAGATCAGAGTCCGAATGCCATTGAAACTAAAAAAAAACTTTCATTCTCGAACTTCAGTTTTTGAATTAATTCAACTTTTGAAACCAATGGGCCCAATAATCGCATTTTAAGTACAAAATATAAGCCAACATTTTAATTTAAAGATATAACTCACAGATATAGAAATAATTACCCATTAACTCGAATTAATTCAACAAAATATGGAATTTTATTAATTAGAATCTAAGAGATACTACATGGGATAAGACATCTTGTGTAGTTAGTACTTTCACACTTTGTGGAATTCAGTAAGACCTTAAAGTTTTCTACCCTATTTACATGGAAAATTCAGTTTTATTGAAAAAGTCAAAATATAAAAAATAAATTTTTAGAATGGAAAACCATTTATAAAATAATATTGATGATATTTAACCTTTTGTTAAAAAGAGATAGCATTATTATACTATGTAAAATGAGATTAAATAGTTTCAATTATGTTTTTTGGAAATTGTTTAATATTCGTTGAAATTTTATATAAATTGTACTTGGAAAAATTTTTCGAAGAACTTTCGAAAATGAATTTCAAATGAAAATTTGGAAAAATAATAAGGTAAATAAAGTATTACGTTCAAAAATATAAGAAGATAGAGTGCTCTTTTATCTAGTTCCCCAGAAACGAATTTAATAACTCTTTAAACAAAAATATTTTGTAAGGTTTCTTTTGAAATGATTATTTTTTAGTTAATGTGTATTATTCAGAATTTTTATACCCTTGTAAGGCTAGGGGTATATTAAAATAGCTCCTCCGTTTGTCCCGCATCGATCTAGACGAGCTAGATGTTGTGTCAAAGGTATGTATCGAAAAGTTAACCGACTTACCAGATTGGGTCTGCCCTTTCGTCTATACGTCCGTCCGTGTGTTAGCACGATAACTGAAAAATTAAAAGCACTACAGTTTTCAAATTCACACAAAGTAATTTTTAGGCAATTTTTAGGTTCCCTATATTTTATGGTTAAAATCGGACCGAGTTTAGCTAGAATAATAGACTAAAAATTTAAACTATTATGAAATAAACTGGCTTGGACTATATTGCATTGCCAATATTCAGTACTGTTCAGCCCAAACGTCGCAGGGTCAAAACTCCCATATTGAGAAGTTCCTCATAGAAGAAGTGGTTCTCCTTAGAAGAAGCGGTTTACTGGTACGATAGTGTGCAGCTTTCGACTATATTTTACACAATCACAGAATATAGATAGAAATTATTAATCAAATTTCCTGATCTATATAATCAATATACCTTTTTTGTGATTGTAAACTTTACTTTTTTTTAATGAGATTTTTGACTTGTTTTAATCACCCATTAGATTGGGTCAAAAGTCCACATGGAACTTTAGCTATAGGCTTTTCGACCTGCACCAACTAAACAATATAGCATAAAGGAAATTTTGTAAAATAAACATCTGCTTTTTGGAAAAGGTGACCATCACCGAACACAACCAAATTTTCAGGAGTTAAACTAGTTCTCAAATGGGACAACCTGTACCAATATTAGTATATACTATTTTGAAGGACTTTATCACACCTATCTTACAAAAACATACAACTTACAAATATGTTAATATTTTCGAAAATATTTGAATTATATGGGAATTTTCCATTTTTTAAACAATAACTTTAACCCCTTAATGATGTTCGGGCCAATGCCAACTCCCATAATAGTTCAATGATTTCATTTTGGTTTAATTACAAATCAAGCTCTTGTGCTGGTCACATTTTGCAAAGAACAATCAAATAAATTTATAACCTCTAGTTAATTTATGATTACAAAATATTCTAAGAACTACAGAAATAAGTAAGTACTTAAATATTTAATACCAAATCAATTCTAATTAAGTCTTAATTATAAAATCTAAACAGTTGACATTAAAAAGCACTTTTGTCTGACAAATCCAAAAACAAAAACCATTTAGATGAGAATTGTATTTTGTCTTTTTGAGTCTAAAAAAACCTCCAGAACAAAAAAAAAATCCAACAAAACTTTTAGTTAGTAAAAATCTAAAATAAAAAGTTTTAAATAAAAAACTTGAAAAGTAACTAACTACTAATTCTATTTAGTACTCAGTTTTGCTTCTGTACGAGTACATTAGCAGTTTTTTTTTTTTTAAACCTCCAGTTAAACTTAAAATGAATTTTCATTTTTCATTGGAAAATATGAAAATTCAAAATATACTTAAATACAAAATTAAAAAAATTTTAACAAAGTGTTGGTATTAAATAAAACCGTTTGGAAAAATAACAAAATATCTAAAGATACGTGAAAAGTGCACCTACTATGCACTGTTTATCTATACATATATGCAATATATATCTAATATATATACAACTACATGTAGTATTGATGCAATCACTATATTATATATATATATATATATATATATATATTTATTGCATATACTAAATGAGTACTGAATTTTACTACATAGCATTATTCTACTGCTCTAAATTACATTATTACATTCTAATATGTAGGTTTGTATGTAACAATGAATATATATATATATATATAATATACATAATATATATATATACACACAAATTAAAGGCAGAATAAAAAAATGGAAAAAAAAAAAAAAAATTATAACACCATCATTAAAAAGCATACTTTCACGTACACACTAATAGTTAGTATGTGCCATTATTATTTGTTTTGAAATTTGTTACTATAAAAAAATAAAACAAAAAAAAAAATATTCAAACAGGTAAATACAGGTAAAATATTTTGTTTTTTACATTTTTTTTTAATACCTGTAAAAGTAAACTAGAGAACTACACTAACTATAAATATTATATTGCTGTTGTTGCTATTTTTTGTTCACATATAAATTTTAATTCGGCGAGAGGTGAAAAAAGTTCCAGAGTCAAAAGTGCACTAGGGGTTTATGGCTCAAAAAATGAGACAAAAGTACCTAAAGGAATTATGACTCACTATGAGAATATCAAAAGTCTTCGAATACATGAGACATAGCTACCCATTATGTATTCAAAAGATGAAGTACAAAAAGTATCATGGTCAAAAGTACCCTGCGGATTTATGACACAAAAAATAAACCAAAAGTCCCCAAGAGAATTATGTCTCACGCTGAGTGGGCCAAAAGTCCTCTTGTACATCAGACATAGCCTCTCCATTATGTATTCAAACGACGAAGTACCTAAAATCTAGAAGTCAAAAGTACCCTGCGGATTTATGACACAAAAAATAAAGCAGAAGCCCCCAAGGGAATTATGACTCACAAAAAGTCCTTTGCACATGAAAACATAACTTTCAATTATATTTTCAAACGGCAAGGTGAAAACAGTTCTGGAGTCAAAATTCTCCTGGACATTTCTGACTCAAAAATAAATCATAAATAAACGATGAGTAAGCCAAAACTCCCCTAAAAAATGGAATATAACCATTATATTTTCAAATATTTAATTAAATTTTGAACTGCATTTTTGAAAAGAAATAAAGTGGTAATGGTCAACTCACCGTTAGTCATAATTCCACGCGAATTCTTGGCTTTTTTTACCTTTGTGATAAATGCCAAGAGACTTTTGGCTCTTTTTTCAAGTTATAAGTTCTGCGGGGATTTTTGACTCCGAAACTTATATCACCTCGTCATTTAATTCATTATGCGAGTATTTTTTTCACAGAGTGATTCTAGATTCTTTACTTTTGAAATGTAAACTAAATGAGAGTGGAAAAGAGATAGAAATATATTAATTGAAACAAAAAATAAAAACAAAAACTTTCTGCACACTATGTGGTGTGTGCAATTTTATTTTGGTGTTTTTTTTGTTTTAATTTTGAATTAAAAAAAATAGAAAAAATGAAAAATATACAAGAAAAAATTTTTGTTTTTTTATTAATGTTGCAGATTGTTGTTGTTGTTGTTGCTCTTGTTGTTGGTATAGACGAACCCACTAACATTGAATTAAAAAATAAATAAATATTATAAAAAAAAAAAAAAATTGGAAAACTATAAACTGAAAAACCCACTATAGACTCCTCTTCTATTAGACTCCTTTATCTATATATATATATATATATTAATAGATATATGTATATATATAATTTTTTAAAGGGTACCTTCATATCTTTTTAATGATTATTTTTCTTTTAGAAGAATTTAAATCTAAAGATCACGTTGGCTGTGTGGTGTAACATATTTGCGGGCTTCATATTGGTTTTTTGTTTTAATTCTGTTAGTGGAAATTTATTTGGTGTTGTTTTTATTTTAAATTATTTGTAGGGAAATTGTCTATTGGAGGAAAAATTTAAAATATAAATTTTAATTAAAGAGTTGGTATTATAGAGTTGAGCTTGAGGAATTGGGTTTAATTTGGGAATCATAGAGTTTGTGGTACACGAAAGATTTATATAAGTTTTTGAGGATTGAAGGGATATAAAATAGAGTTGAAGGCAAAATTTTTGAGAGAATGGTTAATTAATCCAGAAATTACTAGTATTATTAAACATATGCCTGCGCATTACATGTAGCACATTTTGACCACAAAGAACATCAAACTAATACAACAAGGGACTTCAATTTAAGATGAATATGGGGATAGAAAAAGCATATCGATCACCAAATAGTCTTTTAGAGGTTCTTTAAGTAAGAGAAAATTGGGGTTCCTTGAATATCACGAAGCAACAACCCACAGTTGAAAAAAAATATAGGTGGCTAAAAAAACAGCATATCGATCACCAAAGAGCCTTTTGGAGTCCTTTAAGTAAGAGAAAATTGGTGTCGCTTAAGTAAAAGATGAATGTTTCCACATCGACGAAGTACGAAAAATCTGGATACAAATTGAAGTACGTTATAAACTAGAGTCAGATACAGATGCTTTGTGGACACCCTATGCTCCCAAAGGAATGCAATCTTAAGTTCTTATGAAATATTTACTTTTTAAGAGTATCTTTAATATTAAAATCATTATTGAAAACATTTTAATCCGATTAGAATCCATATATATCTATCGAATCTAGGTCATAAATTGGAAGTTCAATTTTACAAAAAGAACTTACAGAATAAATGTAATGACGTAATGAGACGCATAAAATTTAATTAACACTCTTAAGAAAAATTAGATATTGAACTTCCAGTTGTTCATTTCTCATCCCTCTTCCTTAGAATTCATGGATATTAGAAATGTTTTTATTATGTATGTGTCTCGTGGATATCATTTTAAAATAAGTTTGAAGCAGTATGTTAACATCTGCATTCATAATATTTTAATAAATATAAAATATTTATTACCCAATACCTCTTCCATAAACTTCCTTTTCTAATACCATTTGTAGAGCCGCAAATGTTACATTTTCACTTAAGGGCTTTTTCATTCTGATTTTGTGATATTTTAGGTTTTCCAAAGTCAAACACTATCCAGGGAAATTTTATAACTCTGCGCGGAATACAGTTTTTCACGATCACTTTCAAAATTTTCTTCCAACTCCTATGAATATGTAAAATAATTTTTTTTGATTTTCAAAAGAGTATACTTTCAGGCGGAATTACCAAAACTCACATATTCACATAAACTTCCTATATTTCATACCAAACAAAGTACATACATTAGTCGCGAATATTAATTGTGGAAAACCGCGATAAATAATTATTAGATTTAAAACCTTTGTTTTATAACACGTGTGCTTAAAACGATCTATATTAGACTATATTTTATACTTAGTGTTGCCATGGTTACAACAATTTTTATTTTTATTATCCCTTCTTAGGTTAAAACAACATAGATTGTATAAACCTATACTAATATAAAACTTATAATAATTTTTCTTTTTAAGATTAACAAGTTTAAGCATGTAATCCTATAATATAATATGAATAGTTATGGAAAAATAATTAGAAACGATATATTAGAGTTGGCATAACAGATTAACAAGTTTTTGGAATTATTTGAATAATAATCTACAACTTAATAATATATAAAGTTATTATTCCAAACTGCTTTTTGGAAATATACAGATATACATTGCATACTCTAGGACAATTGTAGGAACAATTTTTCGAGTTTATCACTAATTTCTACACATATAGTTATTTATAAATACCAATATACTTAATGGATAATAGAAGAAGTTATTGCACACTCAAGGACTATAGTAGCTATAAGCTTTGGTAATTTATTTTCTTATGCTTGTAAAGGAACAATAGACTAATAATTAGACCTTCAAAGATTTGATACATATTTTATGATACTATCTAAAGTTTGGTATACGCCTCCCCTAGGAAATTTGATAAATTATTCTTAAAGATTCGTGTAATAGAATATAAATTATGTATTTCAAGATATCAGAAATCATAAGGCGTCTCTTCACTGAGTACGAAGAACATATTCACTATCTGATCGCATTTTTCTTAATTTTTTTCAATGTACCTAATTAATTGACCGTAACTGTATATAGTGTAGTATTATTTTAATATTTTCTTAGTTTTTCTTTAACCCCAAGTGATCTTTTCTCTCTCATACAATTAATTATAGTACAAAAAAAAATAAATAGTGGAAACAAAACCATAATATATATATATATATATATACAAATTAATGCAAAGGCTTTAAACTAAGAAATTAAATTAATAAAATATAAAAAAAAAAAATAATAATATTATAATAGTAATAAATAGTGTATACAAAAGCAAAAAAATAGTTATACAAAACAGTAACTAGGTGAACAGTAAAATAATTTAAAAAAAAAAAAAAACCAACTACAACAATATTAATTCTCATATTACCTTGTATAGAACTTTAAGAGTCAAATAAAGTCGCCGTCTTACTTACATATTTTTTCCACTTATTTTTTTCTTCATTTTTTTTCATCAGTTTTGTCTATAAAGTTAGTAACTATGTTGCATTTTATTTTTATATTATGTTATGTTATGTTGTTATTTTTGTCATAGTTTTTTTGTCTATTTTTGTCTATATTGCCATTTTTGTACACCTACCGGTAGACAATTTTTGTATTTTATAATATTTTATTCTACTTTTTTATTTTTTATTTTTCTTTTAACTAATCTTACCTAGATTGAACCTAACCTATTACTAGTACATATAGACACGATATAGAGGTTACATTACTATATATATAAGAATGAATTGTATGAAAAAAATATATATAATAGTTATAAAAATGTAAACATTGTTAATTCAAGTAAAAATTTATGTGAAAAAAAGAATCCAGGCATTATATTGTTAGAGAAAATGGAGACATTGAATTTTTAAACAAAGACTACGAGTATATGAATATGAATACAGAAACTTGATCTTATATATAGGAATCTATAACGCAAAGTTTCTAGAACATTAATTTATAATATATTTACACTTTGAATTTAAGTAAAATTTAATTAGAAGACAATTATTTTAATATACAGTTCAAATTAACATTAAGAAAGTTATCTTATGTTAATTTGATCTGAATTTGTAATGGGACTATTTAATTCCGAAGATTTGAGAAAGAAAGTCTTGGGAGAGGTGAATTTCATGACTGGAAAAAATTTTAGAACATGGTTTAATGTTAATTAAATATTTCTATTTAGACCTGCTTTTAGTAAGATCGAAATAGCCAACCTGAGAACGAAGATTCGTTAGAGTATTACTATTAACTGTGTTTACTATTAAATGTGTTCCCCAAAGTTGATAATGTAATATGTATTATGTAGCCAAATTTAAGATGAACATTAACATCTTTTTCTAAATATCCCATCCAATTTTTTCCATTCGCAATAATCCAGAAATCCCAAATAACTTCCATCATAATCCCAAATAACTTCCATCATAATCCCAAATTCTTACCATATCCCCTTCCCTGCGGCCAAACTGTACATTTGTATCACACGTTCCTTACTAAAGTTTGGTTCAAAAAGAGGTTTTAGTGTATTAAAGTTGCACACTACCCAAAGAAAGACCGCACAGCTTCAATGGGTGGCTTTCGAGCTTTCCATTCCCCCTCGTAAAAAAAAAACTTCTCAATCAGAGATAAGTTTTGAATTTTTTGAAGACTATTTTGATACACATTGTGCCTACTTCACATTTTATTAGAGTGATTAGGATAGTGTAGGAAGTAAGACATAATTTATATTATTTAAGACGTAAATAGGTTCTAAATGGCAGAATATTTTCGATTTTTAGGGAAGAATTATCGAGATATTTAGAGTATGTAGTGTCCGGAACCCTATTGCACCAACTACTAATAACTAATCATATAATCATATTTTTAATAAGCGAGTGTGAATTAGATTATTTTATTAGGGATACTTTATTGGTGTAATAGGGCCCAGATCAGCCATTTGCCCTTAAAGAAATGTCATAATAAGTTTATTTAAATTTAAAAGTGTAGTTTAGATCTATCGAATTTCGAATTAAGTTCTTTTAAAACAAAGAGTTATTAATATTGGATCAGAATCTTACATACATTCTAAGAATAAGTGGTTCTGCTAAGTTTATAAGTTTTAATAATCATTATTAAAAAAAAATTTGCTATTCTCATGATATAAATATCGAATAATATTTAAAAATTATATAAATCTTCTGTTGCAAATAAAGTTTAATTATCAAATTTTTATAGTACTTAGCATATCATTAAGTAGCTTTCTGTTGCTCCAGATCAGTTTATAGATGAAGTTAACAAATTCGGAATTCTCTTAAGAAAATTAATATTAAAATAAAATCTATTAGCTGATCATAAGTTACAAAATGTCCCGAATCCTTTTTAAAATTTTTTACATGAAACGGGACCAAAGCAGGTACAATAGAGATTTAAATCTAAGTTCAAGCACTCTGCCACCCGCTGATGACAAACCGTTGATTTAATCATTGATATTTATTTGATAAAACGTTTTTGAAGTTTTCCATTAAATAATCCATTCGCCGTCCGGAAACAGGACCTTATTGCACTAACTGTTAACTAACTAATTTTCACAAATCAAATATTTCAATAATAATTTTTTTTTAATAAATCAAAGACTTTATTGATTTATAGTCGAATTTGACTTTATTAAAGTCGGAAAACTTATCAACAAAACATTTATTTGATTAGGGTGCGTTTATGTTGGAGCTGCGATAAGTGATAAGAGCGTCGATAAGAGCATCGATAAGAGCATAGAAAAAGCTATGCTCTTATGCAGTGTTTATATTGGAGCTTCGATATAAACGATGTAGAATAAAACAATAATATTTATGATTGTTTTAGATTAAGAAAATTAATATTTTGTTTTAAATTTATCTGGTAATATTCTGAAAATTAAAAAAATAAAAAAATAAATTAAAAAAACTTTTAAGAATTAAATACAATAAATATAATAAAGCATAATTATAATTGTTTATTTATTGAAAGGTGGAATTAATAATAAAAAAAATATTAAATTGAAAAAAAAATTAAGTTATATATTTTAAAAAGTTATGTTATAATTATAAAAAATTAAAAAAAAATTTATACAAAAAAAATTAAACAAAAAATATTTATTAACAATAAAAAAAAAAATTTATTTTATTACATTATTAAATGTATATTTGCACCTCCTTGAGAGTTTGTATTAAAAAAAAAAATAAACAAACGAAAATAACATTTATTTAAAAAATTACAATAACAAAAACGAGAGCAAAACTACTATTTATACATTTTGATCATCGATAAGAGCGTAGAAAACTGAATAAAGAGTTTTCTATGCTCTTATCGTTTATCGATGATCAAAGCGATGCTCCAACATAAACACCTCTATTTAAATTATGTATATAGTTTTCTTCGCTATGCTCTTATCGATGCTCTTATCACTTATCGCAGCTCCAACATAAACGCACCCTTAGTTATAAGTGATAACTATATGGTTGATGCAAAGGGAACGTGATTTTCAATATCAAATTTTATAATGTTAATTTTTACTGTAATTATTGAATTTTAAAATCCCCCCCTCTTCCTCTGTATCTCTGTACCTCTCTCTTTCTATCTTTCATCCTCTCCCTAACTCCGTTAAGAGCATTATTTAAAAAATACTAATAAAAATACAAAAAAAAGCAACAAATCAAATTGCATTGACATTATATTAATTGTATTTATATATATATACAAGTAACTGTACTGCACATCTAAGACACCTTTTGTTTTGCTTTAAGCTCTTTACCTTTTTTTTAACACTATACAATTTACAGATACTTCTGATTCCAAAATAATAGTGCTTTATTTTTCACCCATTCTTTTTCTATTCTCTCTGTAAATGTATTGGATTGGAACCCCATTATTTATATTTTGAAAATAAAAACAAAAGAAATTTAATAATAATAATAAATCTAACTTCCTGGAGAACTTGTATCTGTAGGTACTTAAAAAAAAATAATATAAACTTAAGATACAGATTCAGATATTGGTATAAAAAAAGAAAAACTTATTCAGTTTTCAATATTGAATTCAAAAAAAAATAAGTATCATATTTTTTTTTTTAAAATTTTCCGCGAGAATTATTAACACCGTCAGAATGGGTGTTGAAAGTAATACCAATTGTGATTGTGTGGCGGTGGCAATACCTAAAACAAAAAAAAAACTGAAAAAAATATACAAAATAAAATTAAGTGGCATGAATTGAAGTCCAAGGTATTAAAGTTCATATTTGGGGAATGCCCGGCTGTGGAATGCCCAGATATTCTTTAATATTTAAATGTGTCATTAGAAAAATCTTAGGTGTTAATTCTATAATTTTGAGTTTCAAACATTATTTTAAGAGTGGGTAGGAAGGCTGTTGTTCCCATTATTTTATCGAGCTTGTACTTAATTAAGAAGGATTTTAGACGTGCCAAGGTCGAAACAATTTGTTTATGAGAAATTTTGAAATGGCGGTGGGACCGCCTTCAAATCTCTACTTAAAATATGCATGTAAAAATTGATGGAGCTACAGTATCATTGTTCCAACAATTCGTTCAGGGGATGGTATGAGTGGTGTATTCAAATTGGTAAATGCCAATGTATGTGTGGGAAAACATTATTTGAAGCGGTTTTAGATATGTCACTAATATCGGGATTGTCCATTTTTTTCTCGGAATATTTCTGTATAATATTTCGATAGGGGCTTCGATTTTCACTCAAGAGATTGGATTTTGGAAACACCCAATTGAATATTTTAACTGAGCTTTTATTTCTCATGTAGGTACGAAAATCCGACCAAGAAATAAGAATAAAGTTTATTGACTTTATTGCCTTTAATAATCGGCGCTAAAGTTCTTCAACTCAAATTGCTACAGTTTCGGAATTAAATTCCGTGAATTTTTATTTTCAGCGAACTTTCATTCTTTTTCAAAAAAGAACTAGAGTTCAACGTTTAAGTAAAATTCAAGTTCATGTCTTGTAAAACGGCCCTATACCCAATTGAACTAACCAACGAAATACACAGACTCTTGTCTTAAATAAATTTCGGAATAAAAATCCGAAAAGTTACTTACTTAAACTTTATTTTCAGCGAACTGTCATTCTTTTTCAAAAAAGAACTAGAATTCAACGTATAAATAAAATATAAATCAATGCCTTGTAAAACAGCCCTACACCAACTAAACTTAGCAAACAATTTCAAACCCTTGTCTTAAATAAATTTCGGAATAAAAATCCGAAATATTATTTACTTAAACTTTAATTCACATCACTTAAAGAAATTTTTATATATATATTATATATATATATTTATGGTGTTAAAAATAAACTGTGCACTGTGTATTAAGTACTGAGTACAATAAAATACATCTGCTCTAATGCTGCTGTTATTTTATTGTACAACTGAGAATATATTTAAAGTTACCAATGGTTAGCTATCAATAAAATCAATAAAATATCTGACTAATTATTTTTTTTTTTTTTTTATTTAATAATTTTCACTTTAAGATTTATTTATTCGTCGCTTCTTTCGTTTATTTTGCGTTAGAACCGTGATTATAATCGTCTCGCTGTAAGTCTGTAAGTAAAGACGGAAATGAGTTTTATTTTGAGTTGTTTCTTCTATTTTAATGTTTTTTTTATTTTGTTTTTAAATGTAAAAGTCATTGACAGGATTATTATGAAAAATTATATAAAAATTTTAAGTACTTACCATTCGATTATTTGCCATATTTAAAATTTTAATTGGTAGAAAAGAGAAAGCAATAACAAAAAAAAATAGTATTTTGAAATCTAATAAAAATTGAGTATTAAAATTTTTTTTTATATGTTTGTGTAAAAAAGAAGATGTTAGATGATGGCCTGGCATGGTCTGGCCTGGGTGGTCATTACATGTTCTCAGATTTTATTTATACTTTGTTACTATGGTTACTATTTACAAATATTGATTGAATTGAGATTTTTAATACTATTAATAAAAAAAACAATATTCAATATTAAAATTGAGTGAGTTATTAAATTTAAATAAAAAAAAACAAAAAAAAAACTGAAAATTGAATTATAAAATTTTTTATTGAAAAAACAGTTAAAATAAAAATTTAATAGTATATTTTTTTACAGTTTAAAATATAAATTTTTGGTCTTAAAAACAATTTTGAATTTAACTGTAAATTACTTGTAATTGATATTTTATGATAGGTACATAAAAAGAAGTTGAATTGTAAATAGGTGGTATGATAATTGATATAATAGGTGCATTAATGATCCAACGTATTAATTGGGTTTAATTGAGTTCATAGAACAATTTGTATCTAAATAGTATTTAAAGTATCTAGGACTGCTCTTTTTTAATAGCGGACTACCACAGAACGTAACCTATAACAAATTTACATGAATATATGTACTCCATGTTTTCAAACGACAATTTTAACCCTTTGATATCGTCTGCGCCAGTTAAATTTTAATTTAATCATGGTGTTCACATATTGCCAAGAACCGAGAAGGTAACATAATACATTATTCATTAACCACAGACAGTCTCTTATAACAATTGTACATAAACATAACTCCATGTTTTCAAATTACAATTTTAACCCATTGGTATTTTCTGCGCCAGTTAAATTTTAATTTTTAATTATTTGGTCACATATTCCCAAGACCAGCAGTATCTAGTATCTTAAATGTGTCTATACTAAACAATTTTGAAAGTGGACCATTTTTATTAAATGGTTAAATTGAGTTTGAAATATTTTTTAATTAGCTAATAGAACATCCACACAAGATTGGGTCGCTTAAACCTTAGATCAACTTTAAAATCTTAAATTAAGCAGAAATTGAGTAAAATAAGAAAAGACGGGAGTTTTGCAAATGGTCTAAGGAAATTCTGGCATCAAACTATTACATTTAAAATAAATAGTCACCTCACCGCTGATTTTTGTAAACCTCCCATATTTGAATAACTTGCTGAAACGTTTTTCAATAGCATCTAAATGTACGTATGAGATATAAAACCTCAGAGTTTTAATTTTAGTATGGAAATAGATATTAAAGTTTTTATTTGTAAATTGACCATGACCTTCATTAAAAAATTTTGTCCCATTGGATTTTCCAATTCAAAAAAAAAAATATTCATTTAAATTTAAATAAAATCTGTAACAAATTTTTTATCTGATTGGAGCCATTTCCAGAATTAATCATATACTAGATCAAATTTATTATCAATCAAAAACCAATAGACATTTTATATTATCATAATAAATAGAACTTATGTGTTTATAATTTAACAAAAAACCAAACTTTTTTCCAATAAGAACTTTTAACATAAATAAGAAAGCAACAAATATTTGTTGATTTATAGATTATCATTATAAGAATATTATATTTTATCCGATGTTTCCTAATGTTGACATTAAATCTTTATGTGTTTTGTTTTTTTATAAAACAAAAATATTCTCAAAAATTTTTTGTCCTACTTTCCAAAATCTACTTTCGTTACAACACATCTTAAGATACTTTTAGGTTTTTTTTTAGAACAACCCAGATGACATCCAAAAAAAAAACCAAAAAACTGAAACAATTGATGAGATATTTTGAACTTAATTTTCTACAAATAATTCAAAATAATCGGAAAAAAATATAAAATCACTATACATATTTTGATCCTTCAATATAAATACGTTTTTTATCAAAAAAAATATATCAGAAAAATAAACCTAAATATGTATAATATATATATATAATATATATATATATAATTTCTTTCCCATATCATATGGTTTCCTTCCATACTGCTTCCTCAAAGTTTTATACTCGTATATGCTTTGAGATCCTATAGATACTATAACTAAGTACTATGTGATACAAGATGAAAATCAACATCTATGGTACAAAAAAAAACAAAAAAAAAAAAAAAAAAAATAAAACAACTTTTAAAAATGTCACTTTTGACAAATTATCCAAAAACAAAATACATGTGAAGTGAGGAAAATCAAAAACAAAAAAACATCCAAAAAAGGAAAATTGTTACAAGGAAACTTTTGTTAAATATGCTTTGGTAGATATAGGAGTCTCCCTTTTTTTCTATTCTTCTCATTCTATTTCACTAATACATGGATTTTTGAATTATAAACCCTCATTAAGTTATTTATATTATGAACTTATTCTGTATTATAATCGGCAAAATCGGGTAATATTACCAAATATTGACCTAATTTAATTGATTTGTGAATAGAACAATACCCTTTAACAGGTTTGTTTAACGAATTCTAATACTTTGACAGGCGTCGAAGTCTTTTCTGGAGCTTTTACACTACCTTTGAGTTTTATGGAGTTAAGCTTGTAACAACCTTGGGTTCATAAAGCAATTACCATATTAGATACAATTTAATTGTACCCTAATTTTAAACAAATTCTAACTTTAACTCAAAATATAGACAAATAATTTAGTTTAATAATATAACTCACAGATTCAATAATCACTCATATTTCAAGCCAAAATATATTTAAATATATTACAAGATCTATAAAAAATATAAGATTACTTTGTACATGCTATATGGTTTAGAACTATGTTTGATCCTAATGAATTCCAATTTGTATGTAGAATTCATTAGGATCAAATTTATTAACTATTAAAATATAGGTATTACAAAATCTATTAAAAATGTAAGACTACTTTCTCCACGCTATAAGGCTTTGTAATACCCCTTGTTTAAATTGTATGTGGAATTCATTAGGATCAAATTTAACTCTAAGAATATATCTATGGTATAGACAGGCTTATTAGTTAAATAGTAGAGCAGTTTAGTACTTAAAAAAAAAAGCATAATGAAATTGTATCAAATTGAATCCGAAGTATTGTACATGTTATAATATATTCTAGTACTGTCTCACATAGTTTGTGGAGTTCATTTGGAAAATTCAATATGGAATGTAAAAGTTTGTATGTGCAATACATTAAAATCAATTCTAATAATACGAATATCTTATATATGGACAGACACTCTTGTTAGACTATAACAGTTGGACATTTAGACTAGAGGAATCCTGTACCCGGATATGGAGGCATGAAGTTATTTAAAAAAACAATAAGTTATTAAAATTCCAATTTTGAAAATTTTTAAACCCTATTTGTTTTATTCTTCGTTTAATTTAAGAATGCCCCTTTTTATCGTCATCCCTTAAAAAATAATCCTAGAAATTGGAATGAAATAAAACAAAAAAAAAAATCAAGGGACTATATTTAAGGGTATCCAAAAAGAGAATCCTGTTGCAAAAAGTCTTCAATTAAAGTAAAAATAACAATATAAACAACTGGGGAAAAAACAAAATATAGAGAAAAACAAATTTTAGAAGGGAAGTTAATTTTTTTAAAGCTCACTTGACATAAGACATGTTATATATATATAAAATAAAAATATTTTCTTTTGCTCTTTTTTTGCTTATTTTTTTTTTTTGAAAAAATTGCAAACTTTTTCAACAGTTTTTTTTTTTTTTTGTTTTTTGGGAAAAACAATATTTTTCGGATCACTCTCAACTTCCTTAATACTTTCGATATAGAATATATTATAGGTATTTGTTTTTTAAAATGTTTTAACTCAAAAACTACATTTTTTCAATTCTTGTAAAAATGTTTTCAAAAGTTAAGTCAACTAACGGTAAATCCGTATTTGAATTGATTAAGATCTTAATATGCGTATTTATATCTAAAGGAATTATTTATTTTTCAATTTCCTTAAATATTTTTAAAACTTTTAATTTTACCGTTAATCGACTTAATTTTTTTTAAATTAAGGTAATTAACGGTTAATAGATAAGACTATGATCTTAATATGTGTAAATATTTGTATCTATGGTGATTATTTTACACCCAATAATTGATTGGAACCTCCTTTTTAAATTGTATTAACTAAAAGTAAAATATGTGCAGAAGTTACAAGACCTGTATACCAGTGATATAGACTTAAAAAAATCAGTAGCATCCTTAAATCTTAGGAATAGATATTTAAATATTACTACTAAATCCCCAGTGATACCTTTGCTATCTCAAAATCATTGGAACAAAAATTATTTGAATAATACTATTAAAGCTCAATAAATTCATTTTATTATTCTAAATATTCAATAAATTTGACTTACAAGAATTTGATTTTCAAGGTTTTTATAATATGATTTGTTGTCATCTTAAAAAGAAATATGAGTTTATTGGGAACAAGAAGTCATGTACGAAAAATTGGAAGCTATCAGGTATTAAATTAAGAAAAAATATTTTTATAATATTTGGCATACAAACACATATATATATATATATATATATATATATATATATATATACTTAAGTAATACATTTATATATGAACATATATGGAATAATAATGCAAATATATAAAAATATAAATTTATATGAAATATAATGCAAACTCTGCATATATAAACATAAATATATATATGTATATATATATCTAAATTTTTATGTATTTATGTATTTAGTTGAAGATTCTAATAAAAAACAAAAAAATTTTCTTTTTCTCAAAGATTATCAAACACAAAAATTTTCTCAAGAGTTTCCAATAAAAAATTGCTTTTAACTTTATTCCAAAGAGTATAAAAACAATGAAAACATCATGTTTTATTATAATATATATATATATAAGATTTCTTTCTTGAAACTAAAAAGTATACCTTATATTATGAATATTCAGAAGAATATAAAATTAAATATAAAATTTCATTTGTATGTAAATATTTATGTAAAATTTATGCAATAATTGTAAATCAGGAAGAGGAAACATGCCTAAAAGTATAAATCGTATACTGAGCTATCAAAAAGAAAAATTTAATGTAAACTATCAAAAACATTAAAATTTTTAACAGCTAATGTTTTTGAAAATATAAAACTAATATTTGGGTGTAAAAACTTTGTCAGAGATCATTGTTTATTTTCCAATTAAATTTTAGCACTTACACTTTTTCATATTCCTAAATTTTGAATTTACGTTACTTAAAAGGTGATTACAGTAAAATTAACTAATTAAACTAAAAAAATTAGTTTAGTTCCTAAAAGTATGCAATTTTTCATTCATTTTTCAAAAAAAAGTAAGAGATCATTGTTTTTTTTCCAATAAAATATTAGTACTTACATTTTTACATATTTTTAACTTTTCAATTTCAAGTTTCGTGATTGCGTTGGTATTTCCAGGTAAAATTTACTAATTAAGCTAAAAAAAACTATTTTGTATCCGAAAAGTATGCAATTTTTCATTAATTTTCCGAAATATGATGTCGTTTATTTTCCAATTTCAGCACTTACACTTACACATTCTCAACCTTTGAATTTACGTTACTTAAAAGGTGATTAAAGTAAAGTTAACTAAATTAAACTAAAAGAATTATTTTGTTTCCTAAAAGTATGCAATTTTTCATTCATTTAACAAGATACGTCAGGGATCATTGTTTTTTCTCCAAACCATTTTAGCACGCAGCACACATTCTTAACTTTTCAATTTAAGTTTCTTAATTTCATTATAAAATTATAAATATATAATAAATAAATAAATAATAATAAAATAAATAAATAAATAATATTATATATAACCTTAATTTGTAACTACTTTCTATAAATTTTTTGTTTGAAAATTTTATTTAATTTAAAAAATAATTCAACGGCAATGTTATATAAGTCCCTGGTGACTAATGACTCAAAAAATAAATCAAAAGGCTTTAGGAGATTATAGCTAGAATGAATTAGAGTTTCCAGTGGAATTATGATTCCGAGACTTTTGTCAAATTGCCTTTAAGGCATATTTATGTATTGCTTTTATTATTTAATATTCTAACATATTAAAAAAATATAATAACTATAAGCTATTTAAATATAATTTATGAAACTAAACTTAACCTCTATAATGAATAATTATTCGAAAGCGCCGTAAAATATGCAATTTTTATAAACTTTTTATTATACGCTAAGTTATAGGGGTCTCGGGTGCGTAGCGGATAAATACCTATAAGTACCTGTAAAACTCATTTTCATCAAAATTTCCTCTCTCCTTACGATGCTCACAATCAAATATAATAATAGTATAAAATAATTAAATAAACATAAAAAATAGTATTGATAAAATTTAATAATAGTATCCTAATCTATAATATTCTTAGTAACCAATGGTTTTTATTGATATTGTGTTATCATTTATAATGTACTAGCTAATACCCGGTGCGCGTTGCTGCGCCTCTCAATGGAGGTTTAATTGAATTTGATGTTACTGCAAAAAGTTAACACAAAACTTCACACGGTTTACACATGTAAATTTTAAAATGTGTGAAAGCAATCTTTTTAAAACGATTTTTCTAGGATTATTCTAGTAATTTTTGAAACTTTCTGTAATTCAAAGCAGTACGAACTACTTTCCAAATTTTGACGTAATTTACTTCCAAAAAATTTTTTGGAAAAATCGCAAGACCGACTGTTAACAGACTTAACTCCATTTTCAAGTTGCTTCACACATATAAAATTTGAGTCAAATCCGGTAACATTAAACCGGTCAAATCGTTTCTACTTTAGAGTTAAGTAACGCAAAAATCTATTAAAAGCCACTGTGCCCCACTGGGTTAACGGAACTACACTTTCTCTTTGGGCAAAGCAGTATTGCGCAAAATTGGACGTAATTTGCTTCCAAATCACTCAACAGAATTTTTTTGGGGCTTTCTTTTTAGCCAAAGCAGTACTTCGCAAATTTTGACAATATTAGCTTCCAAAATTATTTTGACCAACCGTCGGGCCGACATGGGTTAACAAATTTCATATCTGTTAATAGTGTCAACTCAATTCTCACAGGAGAGCACGTATACAAAATTTAAAGAAAATCGGTCAAACCGTTTTTAATTTAGAGTTAAGTATTGAAAAAACCTATAAAAAGCTATTAGCCCCAATGGGTTAATGCAAGTCAATAAAATTTTTTTCTGGGTTTTCTTTTTAGCCAAAGCAGAATTTCATAAAATCGGACAAAATTCGGACCCAACATTTTTTTTGACACCCCGTCGGCCCAACATGGGTTAATAAATTCCAAAACTGTTAATAGTGTCAACTCAATTCTCAAGGAGCATCACGTATCCAAAATTTGAAGTCAATTGGTCGAACCGTTTCGAATTTAGTGTAAAGTATTGAAAAAACCTATAAAAAGCTTTTGGGCCGCAATGGGTTAATGGAACTCAACAAAATTTTTTTTGGGGATTTCTTTAAAGGTAAAGCAGAATTTCGTAAGATCGGACAAAATTTGGACCCAAAATTTTTTTTGACCACCTGTCGGCCCGACATGGGTTAACAAATTCCAAAACTGTTAATAGTGTCAACTCAATTCTCAAGGAGAATCACGTATACAAAATGTGAAGTCAATCGGTCAAACCGTTTCGAATTTAGAGTAAAATATTGAAAAAAGCTATAAAAAGCTGTTGGGCCGCAATGGGTTAATGGAACTCAACAAAATTTTTTTGGGGCTTTTTTTTAAGCCAAAGCAGAATTTCGTAAAATCGGACAAAATTTGGACCCAAAATTTTTTTTGACCACCCGTCGGCCCGACATGGGTTAACAAATTCCAAAACTGTCAATAGTGTCTACTCAATTCTCAAAGAGCATCACGTATACAAAATTTGAAGTCAATTGGTCAAACCGTTTCGAAGTTAGAGTAAAGTATTGAAAAAACCTATAAAAAGCTGTTGGGCCGCAAAGGGTTAATGGAACTCAACAAAAATTTTTTTGGGGCTTTCTTTTAAACCAAAGCAGAATTTCGTAAAATCGGACAAAGTTTGGACCCAAAATTTTTTTTGACCACCCGTCGGCCCGACATGGGTTAACAAATTCCAAAACTGTTAATAGTGTCTACTCAATTCTCAAAGAGCATCACGTATACAAAATTTGAAGTCAATCGGTCAAACCGTTTTCATTTTAGAACAAAGAAGTTTAAATACTTGCACCACAGCCCCAACTAGGCGGTCCGTTAGAGCAAAATTTTTGGGCCACGATTTCTTTCCGTACCCAAAAACCTCTATATACAAATTTTCATGAAAATCGGCTGGGCAGTTTAGGAGTCTATTCGCTACATACAAACAAACAAACAAACAAACAAACATTCCCTTTTATATATATAGATAATATTAATAAAGCTAAATAAAATAAATAACTGTTATAAAAATAGCATATTTTACGGCGTCTTCGATTAATTATTCATTATAGAGGTTAAGTTTCGTTTCATAAATTATATTTAGATAGCTTCCAGTTATAATATTTTTTTAATACGTTAGAATATTAAATAATAAAATATAATAATATAAAAGTTACAGTAATCTGGGTAGAGAAGTGGGAAGGCAAATGTCCTATTATACGAGGAATTTTGAGTTGAAATTTCCCACAGGTAACAAATATTTTTAAATTGAAAGAACATTATTAAAACTATTTGACACCCCCTCAAACTTCCAAAAATCAACATAGGAATAAATATTTTGCAATATTTAATTGAAATGTATAAAAAAATCAAAGTTCTTATAAAATTTTAAAAGTTTTTCCAAATCAAATTTCAATCAAATTAAAAAATAAAAAAAATTTTCAAAATAAAATTTTCCTTTGAAATAAATCAGAAATAAATTTTTTTTTCATTCAAACGTAAACAACTTACTTAAAAAAATTCAGAATATTTTGAAGAATAGATTTTCTCTCAAGGACATTCGGAAAAACAAAAATAAACAAATTATTGTAATAATAGGAAATAGAAAATAAAAAACAAACAATAAAAAAAAGAAAAGTATTATTTTAACTAAAAAATAAATTCAAAGGATCTCAAAGGGGTCAAAAATGATACGTCAAAGGAAAATTAAGAGAAAAATAAAGTTTAAAATTATTTTATACTCAATTTTTTTTTTTTTATTTAATTTTTAGAATTGTATTGGTAAAAAGTATTTTTATTTTTATCCCTTTTGTACATTTAATATATTTTCAATCGAATAATAAAAAGTTTTCCCATGTTGTCTTTGTTCTTTATAATTCCTGCATTGCTATTCAATACTTTTTTTTCAAATTTTTTTTTAATTTTATATTTTTTTTGTCATTATTTTCCTTTAAAATATCAAATTTTAATAAAATTTATTTACAAAGAGTGCCTCTTTCAAAGAGTCATTCTCCAACAAGTGTTCATTCAATATTTTTTGCTATAACTTATATCAAATTATTTGAATTTTGATTTATTTTGTTGTTGCCAATGGGTGGATGGCAGTTATTCAAGTATCCAAGCTTTTTAAATACAATATTACGGCGAAGTATTTAAATAATTTACAAAAAAAAGGCAAATTGTATGATAAATAATGAACTGCGCCTTAAGATATGCAATTATTGAAAATTTAATTTTTCAGTGTACATCCAGTTTCAGAAGTCTACAGGAAGGAGGGGCTAATCAAATTACTTATTTAACAGGGATATATGCATCATTGCTTCCGGAGGACCTGCATTTCCAAAATGCTTCGACGATTTATTCGACCTCCTGATGCTTATTCTAAAATTGCAATGAAAATTGTGATTTCATGGGTGGTTGGCAGTCACCCGAACATTTATAATTTTCGTACACTGGAACTAATCAAGTCATTCAATTTTCTTTAAGACCTGTTTTTAATGATTTCCTCTCGGTTGACTTTTCATAAAACTTTATGAACTTTATTTCAAAGAACTTAATAATTTTCTAAAAGCTATTTATTCCGAAAATCTATTGGAAAATGAAAAAAGTGACTAAAGCATTAATTCTTTATTTTAAAATTTAACTTATTAAAAACTCCTTCTTTTAGAAGGTTGAATGACTTGATGAGCTGGGGTAGAAGTACACATTATACACTACTACCTCTGAGTGAACCTTGAAAAGTTTTGCAATAAAAATCAAAATTGTTAAAATTATGCATTTCAGCTCTCAGAGTCAATCATACTTCTATAACACCTGAACTCCTAAAATTCGAATCCCTAAATTTTTGTTTTTAATGAATTCTGGGCTAATATTTGATATTTTTAAAGAAGTGGACACACGAAAGCTTCAGCAAGGAAATTATGAAAAAAAAGTATCTACCATGTATCATTCAAGCGTATTTTTACACTTATTTGAAAATTTTTAAAGACTTTAAGTAATTTGTCATTATTGTTGTAATGGGTGAGCGGCAGCGATACTAGTACCTAGACTTTACGTCCATAGCTCACTCGTGCCCTCAGAAGTAGTAAGTGCCTAATGTGTACTTCTACCCTATCTTATCCAGTCATTCAACTTCCCTAAGAAACAGTTTATATTAATTTCCTAATTAATATTTGACCTCCTTACAGATCAAATTTAAATGACTACCTTACTTCCGCTTCCATCAAATTTGCAAGTAGAGAAATTCGATCATTATTCAGACATTAATTCGAAAAATTTTTAAAAATATCTTCTACTGTCCTTCAAAATGGTGTATTATTTAATGAAAAATCAAAAACATTAAAGTTTACTTAAAATTATTATTTTATTTTAATTTTTGTTTTGCATTCATAAAAAAAACTTTTGATAAAAATAAAAATTTTTTTATCATAATTTTATAAAAGTTTTGCAATCAATATTTTTGTTTTTGTTTTATTTTTTTTCTTTTTTTTTTTTTTCATTATTTTTATCTGGGTTAAAAACGGAAAAGGAAATAAAAAGTTTTCTCGTTAAACATATATTTGTACATGTACTTATTTATCACTTATATTATATATTTATTTATTTATTAAAAGGAAAACAATTTACATAATAAATTATAATATATAACACTTTGCAAAAAACCCCTTAATTTGGGATGTAAAATTTTTTTGGATGTAAAATTTTTTTGGGGAAATTTTTCATTGGTAATTTTTGACACATTAAAAAAAGTTTTTTTTTAAATGAATATTAATATGATTGAAAATGGTATTTAATTAGGTAAAAGTTTAAAATTAAATTATTTTAATTAAATTGACTTTAGTTAATTATTTTAATTTAAAGTTTTATACATAAAATAAAGTTTTTAATTAATAAGGATTGAATAATAATATTATAATTTTGTAATAAAATTTGTATACATATAACTACTTTTATACTTTGGAACTGATTTTATAGTCTAAATAAAAACCTAAATGTCCTTCAAAGTTTCCTTTTATACCCTCCTTGTCCTTTAAAGTTTGCTCTTATTGAGGGTTTAATAGTTTTGAATCCACCTAAAAATATAGTTTTTAATAAAAACGAAATATATCCCATTTTTTGAGAGCTGAAGAACTTATAGATACTTTCTCCTATCATTTAGTTGTATATAATCCGCTGATTGATTCAAACAGATTTCAGTTTGTACCTTGATTAAAATACCTACTAATTCTAAATACTAAATCACAGACAAGTTAATATAAAAGTATATGTGGGTTTATTTTTCAGTCTGTCATACTGTGAATTCTTAATATTAGAAATCTGACGATAAGTTTATAAGAGTTCTATGGTGTAGAGGTTAGCGGTGTGGTTTGGGGTGTAAAAAGATTTCAGTTCGATCCTCGTTTGAAGATAAACTAATTTTCTTTTTTTTAACTTCAACACCTTCTTTTACCTTTATTTGAATAGTTTCTTTATAAATAGATAGCTTTTAAAACTCAAATACAATACCTTGGTAACGCAAAACTCATTCTATAAACATTTATTTAAAACAATTTTACTTATATATTAAGTTTAAAATATTGAATATTTTCATTTTGCATTTAAAATTGTTTTAATATAAATTAATTAATATAAATATTGTTATTCTGTTAACCTTAATCCAGCAATTTACTTTTATATTAAAATACTTTTAAATGCAAAAGATCTTCCATCAATTTTTGGTTAGTGAAAATTTTTGAATATTTTAAGCTTAAAAGGTTACAAGCATTAAAAGAACTGTTTCTTATATGTACCAGCAATTTACTTTTATATTAAAAAGGTAATAAATTCCCAAGATCTACCATGATTTTTTTTATTTTCCACATGTCAGTGGACTAGTTTTACTTTAATAAATGCATATATTGAAAAAAATATTCTTTTTTTTTATTTTTTTATATTAAGTTAACTATAATAATTTAATTTGTATAGATAAATGAAAACTAAATATAATAATAATTAGAATATATTTTAAATAATTTTTTTTTGTTACACCCTGTATTTTAAGATTTTCATTGCTAATTGGAAAAAGTTAAGTAATTCAAACACTTCAAACATACTCGAAATCCCCATATAGAACATATTTATGAATATTCATTTAATTATATTTATTTTGATTTGTGAGTTATATGAATGAATTAAAAAAATGATTTAAAAATAATTTAAAGTTTTTTTTTGAAATTTTTCACACTTAAATTAAAATCATAAAATATTGCATTCAAAATTCATTTGTGAATTTTTCATACGTGAGTTATATGAATGAATTAAAAAAATAATTTAAAAGGAATTTTCCTCAATCATTTTGAAATATTTCAATCCTAATAAATAAAAAAAATTAATTCAAACCATAAGTTATCAAACACAAAAGGAATTTATAAATATTAATTTGTGAGTTATATGAATGAAGTAAAATAATTATTTAAAACTCATTCTTCTGAGATATTTTTTCGAAATTTTTCGCACTTAAAAAAGTAAAACAAAAATATTGCATTTAACATTAAATTTATGTTGAGCCACTTATCAAAAAACACGATAGTTGTGAATTATTCATACGTGAGTTATATGAATGAATTAAAAAAATGATTTAAAACTCAATTTTCTGAGTTTTTTTTTAGAAATTTGTTACTTTTCATGAATAAAAACATTAAATTCAATTCACACTATTGAGTTGTTCAAAAAACAATATTTCTGAAGTTTCATATGTGAGTTATGAATTAAAAAAATGATTTAAATCGAATTTACCTGAATAATTTTCAAATTTTCACTCTTAATATTGATTTTATTTCTAAATAATGATACCTTGCAGTAAAATAAGTTTTTACAATAAATTACAGGACTTTAACATATAGTTTAGTGTAAGGGATCGGGTATTATACAGGGAATATAAATAAATATAGGTAACATTTACCGTCACAACAAACATTACCATCAGTAAAAAACAGACAATTAGCAGATCTTATAGATACTTATTATAATCCGAAATACCAAATTAAATTTGATTCCAAATTTTTTGTATCATTTCAAAATGTTTACAAAATTAATATCATTAATAAATTTAAATATTTAAATCTTAGATATGTTTTAAACAAATTGTAATAAATAAACTCCACCTATAATTTTATGTTACGTTATTCATTTTTTACCTTGTCCCATTTTTTTATGCATCCTAAATTAAATAGTTTTTTTTAATTTTTAATTTATTTATTTTAATAAAAGCTTATAGAATTCTGAATTTTTATAGTTAGCTTTAAAACAAACTATTATTTTAATATAATATGCTTCAATTATTTTATTCCACATAATATTATATATTCAAAAATAGTTTTAATTTTCACTTTCATTATTAGTTATTCTCTTTATATGCTAGTTAGTGTGTACTTGAAACAAAAAAAACAAACATTAATCTTTTTTTTGTTTTTAATTTAAAAAAAAAGCTTATAAATTATTTTAATAAGTTTGAAATGTATGTAAATATAAAGAGGAAATGTGAAATATAAACTTTTTTAATGATTTGTACTCAAAACAAAAGGAAAAATAAAAAAAAAACAGAAAATTAAAATAAAATAATAAATTGCAAAAAGTTTATTTTTGTAAAAAACTGGACAAAGTTTTTTATTAAAATTGAAAAATAGAAAGAATAAAAATTAAAAGTAAAGTTTTGGTTTCGTATTCCCATGTTTTCCATTAATTTTGCAAGTATAAAATAAAGAAATTTGAATTAAAAGGGTTGCTTACAATCAAAGTTTGTCCAGTACAACTAAGTGTCCTATTAAAGAAAGACTATTTAAGATGACTATTAAAGGTCTAATAAACGTCCAAAAAAAAAAATGGGATTAATTTCATTCAAAACCAAAAATCCTAGTGAATTCCAACTTTGCAGATTTCTTTCTGTTTAATTGGATTTTCGTCCACTCTTTGCCAATTATAAAAATTTTTGTATTAAAATAAAATCTGTGAATGTTTTTAACCGATCTGTTTGATTCAAACGATGACTTATACTAGAATCACAAGGCATTTTTACAGGAAATAAGTCAGGTTTTACATTTACATAAATTCAAAACTATAAAAATAATATTTAATTCAAACGAGATGCTGTTTTAAATGAAAAAAATCCAAGCCAATTCTGAGAACTTTCATATTTTTAATTAAAGTAAAACAAAATAATTTTGTTTTTCAAACAAAAAAAATCGTAATTAATTCCGATTACATATATGTACTTTCCCTCGAATTAGATTTTCTTCCATTCTTTACAATTTTTTAAAACCTAAATTACAAATTTATTTTTAAAAATTAATAAACAAACTTCACTTTTTAAGCTATTTAAAAATAAAAAAAATCTTACTCAATTCCGAGTACTAGCATATTCTTATTTAAAATAAAGCAAGTTATTTTTTTAAAAATGAAAAAATCCTATTGAATTCCAAATACTCTCATATTATTGCTGTATTTCATTTCGTCGGATTTCATTCTTTCACCCTTTTTTTCAAATTCTAAAGGAAAAATTAAATAAAAATTTTTCATTGATTTTATCGATTCATAAAAACAAAAATATATACAATGTCTAAATTTTAAAATAAAATTCCTAAAATCTTTTCAAAAGTGTGCTTTAAAATAAAATGCATAACTTTGGTTTCAAATTCATAAGTTTTGTCTGATTTTTTAAAAGAAAAATTCAAGTAAACAAAATTCCTAGTCAATTCCGAATACTACTTTTCAAAACTAGAAACTTACAATTTACCAATTTAATTCATTTAAAATTTTAAAAACCACATAAAATTAATTTTTCCAACACTGAAACAAAAATCCTAGTCAATTCCAAAAACTTCCAAAATCCAACTCTTTTCCATTTTATCGAATTTTTTGCACTCTTTCATTTCTCACACAAAATAAAAGTAAAAAGAAAAAAATTTTCATGAAAAAAGTGAATAATAAATATTTTTAAATTTATTGCATCTTTTCCGTATATTTGTTATTTTTTGTTTACGTTCGTTTTTTTTTTTTTGTAAGTTGTTTTTAAAACCTTCTCCCTTTTGTTATTTGGTTTTTTTTTTTTTACATATTCATAAATTTCTATCATTATTTATTTGATTCTTTTCATAAAATTCTTTATGCTTTTATTTTTATTTTTCTTGAATTTTTTTCATTTGTTCTGCGTCGAGTCACTAAAAATAGTTTTTGCTTTTTATTTTGCCTTGTTTGTGAAAATTTTACCTTCACTAACACTTTATCATCCAGCACACAACATTCAAATTCCTTTTTTTTTATCATTTTCCTTTTTTTTTATAACATAATAACGGTAATTTTTCATTAATATAAAATTTCATACCAGCACGTGTTTATATCAGATATCTTTTTACAATACTTACTATATTTAATATACAATATAACGTGTTTACCATACGCGCCCAGATTTTAGTTTTTTTTTTATCATTTTGACTCCTTTCACTGACACTGACACTGACTCCTTTCAGCTTTTGTATTTATAATATTGCTGTCTCATTTCCTTGTAAGTCGAGTCAAATGATAATAAACAGAAGAACAGAATGGAATTATTTTTATAAAAAAAAAAGTATACCTAAGTTTATTTTATACATATATTACTTATATATTTGTATATATTTATATACCTATATTGTATATATATATACATATATTTATATACAATTATATGCATACACAAATGTATAACTTGTAAAATTTTATTTATTTTTATTTATGGAGATTTGTGAAACATTGTAAGGATTTACTAAAATCTTACTCTGGAGTACTCCTCCCTCCCAAACCATAGATATAGGTATATATATATATATATTCAAATATTCAAAAAGAAATTTTGAAGGCTATAAGTAAATACAAATAATAAAGTATATGATATTATACATATGCTTAAAACGAATTATATTTAAATAAATATTTATATAATATTTATTTTTTTTTTATAACTTCATTATCGATAAAAAAAAAAAATAAAAATAAAAATACAAAAAGTATAACGGTAGATAAAGGAAAACATAACGGTACACAAATAAAAGCAAATAATTCAATAGAAATCCAAAAAAAAAATAACTGTTTTTTGAAAAAGGATAATGATACAAAAATTTGAAAAGAATAACAAATACATGCAAGTATATAAAATTTACAGTTACAAAAAAGTACCGTTATATTATAATATATACCTACATATTACATATATATACTATTTAAATGTAATATTAAATAAAAATAAGGAAATTATCAAACATATAATTATAATAATATATAATTTTTTTATTTTGAATAGTTTTTATTTATTAAATCATAAATTTTACCCTACCAATACATATAAGAAAGTTTTTATATAATTGTATATGTAAACCTTGCATTCAGTTCAATGTCAATGTAAGTGAATGTTAAAAAAATATTACGAAGAGGAGATGATAGTGAGTTTTTATTCAAAGCAGATTAATTTTTTTATTAAATAAAACATTTTTAATATGAAAACGTAACTGGGAAGCAGGATAGTGTTGCCAGATATTTTATATTTTAATGATTTCATGTTTTTTTTTTTTGAAAAATTTGGAATCAAACCTTGTTAACGGATTACATCGGCTTATCGATAAAGAAATTATTTTTCTAGTCCCTTTGGGAACATAGGGCTGGCTTTCACAAAGCCTCCCGCCGTTTAACTCTATTTTGGGGTGCTGATTTAATCCTGCACTTATTTTTCCTTCACTTTGTATTTTTATTTCTATGGTTCTTCTCCAGGGGTTTTTGTGTCTGCCTACTCATATTTTTCTGGAGATTCCAATATAATGCCTATTTGGAATATAAGAATAGACTCCTCTTAGTACGTGTTATATTCATCTGTATTTGTATTTATTCCCAAATTTTTAATAGGGCAACACATACTATTTTTTTTTATATTTTTCCTTAATTCTATTCATCCACTGCATTAAGCTATTATGATTTAATCACATACGGAACCCACTCCTATAAACCTAATTATTTAATTAAATACATTAGTAGTAATTACCATTTGTGAGTTATAAGTATCAGTTAAAATTAATTATTTAATAATTTCTTATTTTTTCATTTTGGTTATTTTTTAAATTATTATTTAATGTCAGATGGTCAATTCCATGTTACATTGATTGTGAATCAATCAATTCTTCGGTAAATTTCCTGTTTTAATTGAAATTAATAACAAATTATGACAGTGGACAGCAATTATAACGCCTTTAATTGCCAACCTACAATATACAATTTTATTAAGAGTTCAATTTCTATATAAATAATAAATAATATGAAATCATAAATCATTTTTAATTCAATACCCTTTTTTTTTAAATTAAATTATTTACAATTTCATATATAATTAAATTATTTATACTCTAATTGTTTTTGATCATCTATCTCTTTCTTATTTATTGTCTGGATTTAAATTGTACTCTATGATATTTTAATGAATAATCAAATTTTACTTTTAATATATAATTAATACAAAATATAGAAAATATAGAAAATATATAATTAAGTTGAAAAAACACTTGATATTATTAAATTATTTCATTTGGGAACTATTTAAACCTTCTATAACATACAAAAACAACAAAGTCTGACAACTCTAATAAAACTATTATAAAACTATTCTGAATAGAACATCCAAAAATTTTGAGTAGTATTTTTAGAAAATATGTTTTTTTCAATCGTACTATTATGAATACTAACTAAAATTGTATTAAATTGTAATAAATTACTGATAGTAATTTACTACAAATACAGGGTGACTCACAAAAAGTAGAAGTAAAATTTATATTTGCATAGGAGATGTTTTAAGCATACAATGTACGGAAACCTTATTAATTATAATAATTCAGGTAATTCGAAACTTCACAGAAAACCGTACTGTCTTCAGACTCCGCAGAACAACGATTCTAATGCAGGCACCAGAAATACACAAAGTACTCGTACATACATATTGAGTACAACTTCTTCAAATCTGGGTAGTGTGGAAGCAAGTTACTTCCTTCCAAATTAGAACCTAAATTCTTTAGATTAATTGAACACTCAAGTCGGACCTGTGGGAGCGTTGCTTTTGAATGAAAGTCTAGAACTGTTAGAAGGATTTACTCACTTTTGTTCATTCCGAAACCTTTAATACTAAGAAAAAAAAATTCCTCCATTAATTGTCAACTATTAAAAAATTTCCTAAACCAGTAGAAAAGAAAATCTAACATAAACTCCTAACCTTCTGTTTAATACTAGAATCTCTTAAGAAATATTTTCTATAAATTCCTCAGTCGACGGCAAAATATGTTATCGAAAAGTCTGAGGATGAATTCTGAGCAGAGTGGGGTACCTATTGAGTGGAAGTCTGGGCAGTGTTTAAGTGTTTTTCCAATGAAAAGCTGTCTTCTTAGAAAAATCTATTGTCTTCTCCTCAACCTAAGATGAATACTGAGAAAAAATTGTTTCAAAATCAGTAGAAAAGGGATTCCAAAGAAGATACCTGCATCTTCAAATATGAGTGTTGGAGAATCAAGTGACCTTCGAATTAGAAGCAGTAATGTAAAGAGCTTCTAATTTCTTCCGTTCCTGGGAAGGATCTACCGTTAATTCCTCAGTCTAATTGACGAAATATGACAACCCTCGAGCTTGGGCGTGTATTCTGAGCAGTATTTAAATGACTTTCAAATTAAAAGGTGTTATTGTTAGAAGGAGCTTTTCTATTCAACTTGAGATCTAATGGGAAGAGCAATCTTGTGTCTGGGAAGATCAATCAACCGAGTCGACAGAATAATCGTGTACATATTAACAAATAACAAAGTAGATAATTTGCATACTTCTTGGAGTAATTTTTAAATATTATTTTTTTTTTGCATTGATTATAATAAAATATATAATCAATATGCACATATATTTATACAAATAAGTCCATATGTTCATTAGGGAAATATGTATATATGCAATATAAAACAAAATTATCAAAAAATTAAAACAAAATGGTATATAAATTATATAAAAGAAAACAAAACTAAATATAGGGGTTGCAAAACAAAATTGATATTCAATTTCAATGATAGTTAATAAATCAATATTACACATCTACTACATGCCATTAAAATATCAAACATTTACATACAAATATCTTACATATATATACATATTAATAAAAAACAAAATGTAATTTATTCTCCACGTTTTTATTTTATGTCCTTTTACAAATTCAAGGATCTCAATAGAGAATTCAATGATGATACTTGAAATTTGTTTGATTTTACAATTTCCAATTCAATACAATAGAAAATTATAAGTAAAAAAAAAAAAGAATATTGTGAATAGCAAAAAGAAAATATTGTGAATAGGAAATTGAAACACATTTAGACATTTCTACTTTTTTATTTTGGTACATAAAAAGATTTCTTTATAATAAGATTTAATTTTGAATTTGATTGAACACGTATAAATATAATCGGATATCCTTGTTTTTTTTTTTTTACAAATACAATAACATAGTAAGGATATTAAGGATAAGTAAGTTTTATAAGAGTTAATTATGATTTTGTTCGTAATTTTGTAAAATTAAAACTAAGAACATATGTACTTCTTAATTGGCTTAAATTATGTTTTCGAATGTATTATTTTAATAAAAAGATTTTACAGGGGGTGCAGAAAGAGTGAGAACTAGTTTTTAATAATAAAAGTAAATTTGGTAATTTAATTACAATTTAGAATCAAATTATGATTACTTAATAATCGTAAATAAAATTTGGACTCAAATTTATTTATTACAATAATTTGTAATTATTAAATAATCTATAATTACAATCATATGGTCCTTTAGTATTTTAGTTTACTTTAAAGTAGTCTAGAAGTAATTCAGTTTTTACTTTTTTCGAGTACTTCTTAAAATCAATAAAAAATTACTTTTTTTGATTATTTTAAATTACCAGAAAATATTTATACATACTTAATTATCGTAATCAAAATTTTGTGATTACTATAGTAATTGGACTCAAATTTTTTGATTACAAAAATAGTAATCATTAAAAAAATTATATTTGCAATCATTTAATATTTTTTAAGTGTAAACTTAAATTTAAAAATAGTTTATAAGTAAACCAGTGATTACTTTTTAAAATAAATAAATGATTACTTTTTTTTATTATTTTCGATTACCAGAAAATAATTACTTATACAATTACAAAAGTAATGTCGACCATTTTTTGATTATTTTATTATAGTATTGTAATAGAGATTACTTTTTGAACTTAAACACATCAATATAATAAGATTCGAATTAGTTGTAATTAAATGAAAACAAAATTTAGATCCTATTATCCTTCTAAACTTAAGATTGCGATTACTGAGTAATCACATTATCAAGTATTGTTTTAAAAAAATATCATTATTTAAAGAACTCTGGATAAAGTAATATTTGTTGCAAAAGTTTAAAATTTAAAAAAAAAATTTCATTATTTTAAAAAATATAACTGTAAAACCTCTTAGATGCTGTCACTTTAAAAATAATTTAAATGTCTATTTCAATTTTTAGGAATACATAATATAAGTACTTAAATAAAAAAAAAGGATTAAAAAATAGAAATTTCGAAATTTCAAACCAAAATATAGATAAGAAAATGATACTTTTCAATCTCTCTCTTTCCCTCTTACACTTTTTAATGACATTTATTAATTGCATTTTCAATTACTTTTACACAACTTTTTCCAATTATAAATTACCATTGAAGCATTTCTTGCTCATTCATTTCAAATTTTTTAGACATCTCAGAATAAGGATAAGAATAAGATCTTTTAAATTATATTCAGTTCAATAAATAAAAACCATGTTATCCTTTTTTTTCTCTCTTTTCTCTGTTACAACTTTCAGTTTTAAAAATTTATGATTGTACAATTTCAAATTGGTTTTTCTATCCGATCATAATTTGTTTTTTATTTTTTTTTTATTTTCCATTTAAATCCTTTTCAAATTCATCCCTGACGGACTTCATTTCTCTGAACATGTTTATTAAAAAAAAATTCCTTTTAATAGATTATCATAGGATACCTATATCCTTTTTATATTGCATTTGAGATCCTTTTTTCAAATTGAAATAAAGCAATAAAATTTTAGTGTTAAAAAATAAAGCATAACTTTAGGATGTCCTTGGAAAAAAAATAAAGTATACTTTTAGGGTGTCCTTCAGCAATATTAATGAAATCACACATTATAAGTTTTTTGATCCTTATGTTGTTTATTTGTGTTTTGGGTGAAAAAATAACTTAATAAACTTTATATCCCAAAATAAAAATTTGAAAAGGTGCTCAGTAAAAATTGAGCAGCCAATAACCCCATCTTTACATACATAAAAAAAAAATTGGTTAGCCCAGACATCAGATTATTTCAGGTAGAAATAAGATAAAATTTATTGGTTAGAATAGTAAGCAAAATTTTCCTGTCCCTTAATTTCAAAATAAATTGAAATGCATTAAAAACCAAGGATTCAATTTATTAAAACCGTTATGTATTTTTGTATATTGAATCCCTTCAGGATTTATTATTATAGGATAATTTTTCACTCGAATATCTTTTTTTTTCACTTATACACTAATAATACGTATTCTTTAATTGTCTATTATCTGCTATTGCATTTTGAAAAGCATTTGCGGATTCCTTCAAGCATAAGAAGCATAAGTTTGAGAAATAAGTAAGACGTTTCAGATAAAAATGATATAAAGAAAGAAAAACACAAAACAACAATATATTACGATAAATGTAAAAGACAGGTAAAGTTATTAATAAAATTGAATAATATAATATGAATATAAAAAGTAAACAATTGTGGTAAAAATATTGTAAAGACCAATGGAATACTACCTTCATTCATTTCAACTTTAAAATATAAACTTCGAACAGGCTATGTTTGGCCAGTGCTTTTAAAAAGGGCAGCCAAGGAAGGGTTGTTAGAATATAAATTAAGAGATTTCCGAAAACAATAGATACTAACACATGATTGGTTTTTTTACCTCTACTAGTGCCAAAAATCTTCCTTATGAAAATGGTCCTAATTTTACATAAGCATCGAATATTTTTAATTTGAATTTTCATCAATATACTGTTGTTCCCATATTCCCGCAAATCTGCTGGAAACTTTCTCAGTGTCTGGATTGGAAGAAGCTTAACTTCCAAGAAACTGATTTCGGAGACAAATTTTATTGCTTTGAAAGTGCTTAATTTCTTGTAGTGATTCCCAATCATTTTGTTTCTTCTGCGCTTTCTCGGAGACTAACCTCTAGTCTATGTGCTTTATGCCTGTTTTTTTTAGCTGCATGTATTTTTGAGAGAAATAGGAAATTTAGCTTTTATTCAAATAATGTTGATCTATTTATCTGCTTGACAGACTTCATTTCATTCCTCTGGTCGTCGTTGTTGATTTCTTTTAAATTCAAAAGTCAAATGCAATCTGATTTCAAATGCAGTGCAGGTTGTCCTCCAAAATAAAATATTTAGCAAGAAAAGCGGCAGAACAAGAAAAATATAATGGTGTAAGACCTAAAACAGCAATTCTTCTTGGTATTCAATGATTATTTAAGAATAAAAAATGAGTTTCCCGACCTTTAATTAATTGCGAATTCAAACTCTAGATAAACTCTAACACTAAACACTTACACAAACATTTTATTTTCCACAACTGTAATTCAATTTTATTTTGTTCAGCAAAATAAAAACAAGAATATTCCCATAGAACGTTATCTAATTTGATACCATGTCATTGTTATTATATTTGTACTTATGTTCTTGTTGTTTCTATCATTCGATTATACTTTTTTTCCATTTCAAAATATTCCGATCAAGTTTTTGGGAAAATCATAAGAAAATCGGAATTTTATTTTAATTTTCTTGTTATCCAGAAAAGAAAAACAAAAAAAAAACAAAAAAACTTTTACAAATGTTTTTGAAAAACAAAACAAAGAAAAGTTTTGTTTTTCTTTTCGATGGTAAAAAAAAAACGTGAAAAACAATTTTAATATTTTCTCATTTTCTATGTGATTACATTTTTCCCTATTTATTTAACTGTTTTTTTGCCATCTCCTCCAATATTTGCTTATTTTCTTTGGAAAATTTTTTGCTTCTACCAATTTACCGTTAATTTTTTTGTTTTTTTGGATAAACTTTTGATAAAAAAAATTATTGGCCGTAAAATTTTATTACCTATTTATGAAAATTTTTTTTCTTTACCCTCAATTGGTTTAACAGGTTTTCCCCCGACCCCACCCTACTTATATTCTCCGTTATAACGTCTCTTTTTCTCCTCACCTTTATTCCATCTCTTTTCCACACTTTTATTTCATCTCTGTTCCTTCTGTTGTCGAATTCGAAACGATAGGAAATACCGTTATTTAAGTTGGTTTAATTATTAAATTGAAGGATTTCGTTATGTATTACCAGATATAAAATATAAACAATATATAACCGTTATATATCATATAACGGTTTGTGATATCAAAAACCGTTGTTTTTTGTTTTTAGTTTTTTTTTTTTTTTTTTTTTGAAAATTCAAAGTGAACGGAATTTTTTATGAGGTAAAAACAAAAATTTTTATTGAAGTTTCAACTTTTCAGAAGGGTTTATTTTAAGTGTTTAATTAACGGTAAAAAATGAACGGATAAAAAAAAAACCGTTAAGAAATAAAATATAAGCAATTTAAACAAAATATTTGAAAATATTAAAAAAAAAATTTGTCTGAGTAGGGTAGGGTGAAGTAAAGGGTATTGAATTCAGTAAAAAAGTTAAATTTTCAAATTGACTTTAATTTTTTGTTAAAAAAAAGTTTTTTTATTTCATTTTTTTTTTGCGCAATTAATAAAATTTTAATATTAAAAGTTTAATTTTTAATTTTTTGGAAATTTAATGAAAATAAATGAAAACGTGATATTTTTATTTTCAAATTCAGGTAATTACACACGTTTTAATAATAAAATGAAATGAAGTTCATCCGTTAAATAGAAGTGTGGTAACAAACTGCAGATAAAAGTTTTTTAATTGTTGGAACTTAAATTTAATTTACCTTAATAAGCGCGGTTTATGTTTATCAAATCAGATCAGATTTCTATATTTTTTTCAGATGAGTACATTTTGAAACTTTTTAAACTTAATACATTTATTTTTTTGTCAACATTAATATTTAAAGTTCGATAATCCATGGTTTCAAAATTCATTATAGCATACTGCATAATCGAGATGAGAATAACATTATGTCCTAGCTTTGAGTCCTTAATTAAAATTTTCATTTTTAATGTTCATCTTAACGGTTAGATAAGCTAAAATTAGCTGGGTCCTATTGCACAAACACTAATCTCTAGTTAAATAATAATTTTTTTTTTGATAAGTGAGTGTTTTTATCTAATCAAGATTCACTTTTTTGTTGTCAAATATGGTGTTGGTGCAATTATAATTACAATAATAATTTAATTATTTCATTAGTGATAAATTGTTGAAGCAATGGGCTCAGGAGTCAAAAATCAATAACACATTTCAATAACACATCTCTTTGAATCGTAAGTGGACTTTTTTTCTTCTCGTTTAAGGGTATAAGACATTCAACAAGTCATTTAGATTAGGATTCAATTTCCTTAATCGTAATATTCACTAAGCAGTTAATCACTCGGCTACAGCTATTGTATAATTTTATAAATATACACCAATCTTAATTATGTGCGCCATCTATTATCTTACAAAAGTGTTTTATATATTTTTATATAATCACTTATATAAAAATATATAAAACACAGATAATATAATAAGATATATAGTTTATATCTTATTATATTACGATACAAACTATTATGATTTAATTATACAATTTTTGAAATTTTTTTTAGATATGATCTGAGCTGGTGTTGGATCAGAGGCCTTTTATTTGTAAGGCTCACGTCTTAACCCCTGTGACAATGGTTCGATCATCTTCAAAATCTTAATGAATGATTTCCTTCTATTATTAAACAAAATTGGTGTGGAAATAAAACTTTCTATAAAAACATATTAATTTATTTAAGTAGATGGCGTGGGTCCCATTACCTTTAATTTGAAACGAGTACATCCATTTGAATCCAAAGATTTAACAATAAAAACAAATCCGAAATTAATTAAAATATGTAAATTAAATTAATAAATAAAGCCTTCGCAAAAAAAATTATTATAATGTATTCAAAATGAGTCTTAAGTAGAAAATGATTATTCATGGGTTATTATTAATCAACTATACTTAATAAAACTAAAGTGCCTAATGAAATTCCTATTTGTATTCCACTAAATATCAATTTTTGTAGGTTTGTTTAATTTCTATTTTAAGTTGTATGACCCGGCACTTATTTTAAAAATTGTTCTATTTAAGTTTTTAAACTTTTATATGATATGTCTCTAATTAAATATATTTAAGTATTTCACTAAAACATCTATTCGATTGTGAATACTGTGCAAATCTGTTCTTTACTATTATTATTAATAAATTAATTACTATTAGCAATTGGTAATAGTAATTAGTAAAATACCTAGTATAAAAACAAGTTAAACATACAATTCTTAAACTCAAACTTTTTGGTCGACAAACATAATAATCATTTTGTTTTTCAAAGCACATTGGAAAGCAATGAAACCCACCCATTGAGATGCCACGATGTTTATTTAAGTTGTAAGTGACTATCACATTCTAAAACTCTGATGTTGTTGAACCAAGCTTTATAACCAGTGATGCAAATGTATAATTCGGTTTTGAGGATAAAGATAAGGAGTATGTATAAAATTGGGAAGTATATTTAGAAAAAGACTATTAATATTATTCTTAAATTGGCTAAATGAAACTATTATTAAGTTAATAGTGCAGATAGATTAAAGTCACAAGGTGCAATTTGATTTTACAATAGTTTTATATTCCAGGAAGCGAAATAACTTTAAGCGCACCCGTATTGGAGTTAGTTCATAAATTTAAAATATCAATTTTTTTTTCTAAAACTAATTATTAATTTAATTTTATTTATATAATTTTAAACTATAAAATTAAAAAAAATGTTTTAATTGTACACACCATAATTTTTTATAATAAAGCAATAAAATTATTTATAAGTATTGTGTCGATTTTTAATTTTATTTTATTTTCTGCAATAAAATTAATTCAACTTAGTTTAACACCTCATAACATAATAATTTATTATTAACAATATTTCCAATGAATATTTTAAAAATGGAAAATAATATGGTTACTAGGTATTTGTCCGACTGTTTGTTCTAACTGATTAGAAAATGTTTAAGGAAATATATTGAAATCTCATTGGGAGATTGATGGGCAATCAAACTTGTTTTGAGTATAGGTTCTTTTCAAGAACTTCCGTCGGATGCAGAGTAGATGCAGAAAATATATTTTTAAATGCATGGATCTTCGAATCCTTATTCTAAGAATTTATTACTGAAAGTAACCGGTAGTAAAAATTTAAAAATATGTCCCGTTTTTTTTTCCTTGTTACTAATCACGGAAGAATAGGATATGTACTAGGCATCGCCATCTTGACTTTGGAGCAGTTATTTTCGCTGTCTCCCACCTTTTTCCAATTGAGGTCAGCCCTCTTGATATTTAATAATAATTTATTGTTAATCTGAGGCGATTGTTTGTTGTGGCCACCTCGTTTTCGGTTTCCATGAGGATTTCATTCCAATGCTACGGTAGAAAAGAATATCTATTAAGCATTTCCATCTTGACTTTGTTTGGAGCAGTTATCTTCAGTTTCTCCTACGTTTTTCCAATTGAGATCAGCATTCTAAATATTTGATAATGTTCGTCTGAAAGGATTGTTGCGTCGGCCTTGTTTTCGTGGCTTTCTAAGTGTGTGCCCTGTCCAACTCTCCTTTTTTTGATATCTTGTGCAAACGGGGAAATTTTTCAAAGCTACCTAAGGTTATCTTTTCTTATTGTATTTCGCCAGTATATGTTCCATATGATGCTCAAACTCTTGTTGATGAGTATCTATAGGCTTCGTGTGCTGTTGTTCGTAGCTAACCAGGTTTCGATTCTATATATTAAGGCTGTCTTTACAATGGTTTTGATTACTTTGAATTTTGTACCCTGGGACCTTTGTGTGTTCCTCAATTTTGATTGCAAGTGATTAAAAATTACCAAGGCTTTCTGGATTTCACTGCAATGCAATCTCGGTAAATCTGATGTCCCTTAGTGCTTCCAAAAAGCCTATTAGTAGCTTCCAGATTTTCTGGATATCTCTTATAGTTTCTTGGGGAATAATTCGAGAAAAATAATAAACTTTAATTGCCTTTCATTTATGGAGTTGTGCCACTTTAAAACCCCAAATTTTAGGAACAATCTTGTTCTTCGAAATACTTCGTCTAATAACTTGTTTACATTTTCTTTTAATTTTAGTTTTATTATTTTATTATTAAGAAAAACTTGAGACTCATTTTGAATACAAATTATATTATAAGTATACCAGAAAATAAAATATCAAAGCTTCTTATTTGTATATTTATATATTTATAATAGTAAACGAGTTACCAGTTTTTTTTTTTTTTTTTATCTCGAAACATAATCTTTCATTATAATTAAGTTACTTCCCATCCCATACTATATCGCCCCATTTCATCTTATTCCATTCCAAATAATATTCAAGCACATCATAATGTTCTTTGGTCTTTAATTAAGCATTAAGATATAAAAAGTTTCTTCTGTTGAATACAAATTTTAAATTTTAAACTAATTTTCTAATTTTTTGAAATCTTTTGGTAGGAAAAAAAAAAACCCAGGGGAAGTTGGAATAGGAAAATTTTAGAAATTTTTTTAATGTATTTATAAACTATTTTAATATTCTTGTTTATTCATATGTACTTTAATTCAATTTAATGTTTGTGTTTTTATGTATGCTTTAAAACTTTTAATGTTGAATATAAAATTTAATCAACAAAAATTAGTAAAAAAACTAAAATACAAGAAAAACTTTATAAGATCATTAAAATTAAGTTAATTTTTTGTTTTATTTAATACTTTTATAATGGAGATTGGAAGTGGAAGTAGGTGTTTTAAATATAAATAGATTTTTTCTATTATTGAATTTAGTGATAAAGTTTTAGTTTTCTTCTAGAATCCTCAAGATAGTTCAAGTTGTAACTAAGTAAGACTCAAAATCTTAGTATTAGGTTCATTTAGATTAAACTCCGTCTTAATCTTGCACATTTAGGTGATTATTTGGTTTAAGTGGCTCGTTCGATCACCTATTACTGTGATCCCAATAAGCGTGTTAACACCATTTTTCTGGCACGCTCATGACCACAAAGCTTATATTAAAATTACTTGTTTTATTCTAGAGTCATTTGGTGGAGTTCAAAAATCTTAAATATTTGCAAAATGCTAATCTAGGTGAATAATCCGGCCATAGCCCTAGCCATAATAATAGTTAAAAGTTTTTAATAATTTACCGTAACTTGGAAATGATGGATGTCTTTGGCGGTATGTTCTCCAATTAGCTAGAAGCACTCGAGAATGTAGTGGGATAGCTTTATTTGATGGTCTGATCTTCTATAAACTTGTACTTCTAAAATCCTTTTCTTTTGTAAAACTAAAACCCCTCCTTCCTCTCTGGTACTCCAATACTGAAATACGATATTTGAATTACATGAGGTAATCATCCAGAGAATTTGGAATTAAATACTTTATAATCCCCCCATTCTAAGAAAGCTTCTACAGGTCTTTGTTATATTTAAAACTAATCAAATATTAGAAAGGTATTACTTAAGTAGCTAAGAGTGTAACAGACACATAGTTGAAAATTTTTTTCTACCTAATGGTTTTGGTTAAACGTTTCTTAAGTTCAAAATTCTCATTAAATGCATATTTTAAAAAAGAAAAATTTTTCAATTACCTAAAAGATTTCCTCTGACTATATTTCTACTTAACTCTCTTAATCTTGTCATTGGATCCGGGATGGGTTGTCAATGGATGGGTTTATTTATTACCAAGCAAGTTCGCGTAAAATTGTTACCAAACCCGATGCTAAAACTGTAAGCAAACTTACATATATTCATTCTGAAGAACAATTACTCCATATATATTCCGAAATTTACACATTTTCAATTCCAAATTACTGACTACAATAGTACGAAAATAGACTAAGAAAGTATCAAATTAATATCATTCACATCGTTTCTAAAGACAAATCCAAACCCTTTAGGATTCCTTTTACTTAACCTACTAAGTTATTTAAAAAATAAATAAATATAATCAAATTACATTTGAAGTAATCAATTACTTTGTACTCAGTACTCTTAAAAGTAATAATCTAAACACCGAATCTTTGCTACCATAAATAGAATAAATATTCTATAATATTAATGTAACAAATAATAATCAAATTACATTTAAAGTAATCAATTACTTTGTACTCAATACTCTTAAAAGTAATAATCTAAACACCGAATCTTTGCTACCATAAATAGAATAAATATTCTATAATATTATTGTAACAAATAATAATCAAATTACATTTGAAGTAATCAAGTACTTTGTACTCAATACTCTTAAAAGTAAAAATCTAAACTTCAAATCTCTGCTACCATAAATAGAATAAAAATTCTATAATTATTGTAACAAAAGTGCGAGATAACAACAGTTTTACTGATTTCTAAGATTAAAAAAAAAAATTACTAAAAATAAAAGTAACTGATATTTTGTAAGTACGAGTACAAGTATCTAAATTACACAATTTATAACTCTTTTTATTTTTTTTTTTTAATAATAATTTTTCTTTCATTAACTAATTTAATATTTTTTTTTTCTTTGTTTTAGAACGTTTTTTTTTCATTTATATGCACTTCCTTTCAATGTAACTAAGTACGAATAACGGTTCTTTTTCTAAAAACTAAAAAAAAAAAGCAGAAAAACAGTTCTTTTGTGACAGGAAATTAATTTTCTACTCATAATTTTTGTACTCATACAAATAAAAATGCTTAAATATTTATCAAAAGAAATAATTATAATCATTTTAAATATAAAATATGATTGAGGTTATGATAAATGATTAAAATAATAATAAAATTTATATGATGATGATGATGATGATGAATAAGTTGATTAGTATGATGACAATAATGATAGTTAATATTTTTATATCTTTTGTCTTTCCCCGTTTTAATTTTTTTTAAAGTACTTTTGCAAAACAAACTTTAAATAATTATTTTAGAAAAATTAAATTTGATATTTAATAAGTTTTTTTATAAATTAAATTTAATAAAATAAATAAGTAGTAGGAATTGAAATATAAGAAGTTTTATTTTATTATCTGGTTTTTTGAGTACTTAACTACTTACTATAAAATGTTTTAAAATGGTGGTACATTAAAAATAATATTCCATAATTTAATCATTTTAAATGTTGTCTTTTATTTTGTAAAATGCAAAATAATAACTATTATTAATATTGATTCTAAAAATCGTTTGACAGTTCAATTACCTTCTAAAAAAATATAAAAAAAAAAGTCTTTATAAAATTATAATGTAAACAATGTAAAGTACTGGGTGTGCCGTTATTGTCTAATTGAAAAAAAATTATATCAGATCATATGAGCTGAATTTTAACTTTTAATCTATCCTGTTTTACTCTGAGTGGAAATTTAAAATCAAGATGGATCGATACTCAAATCTAGACTTAAATATTCAATTAAAGATTTTAAAGAGTTTTTTAAATGTTAATTGTTCGAATATCTGACCAATGGTTAAAATTCTGATCTATCAAGTGAAAGGTCTCGGGTTCAAACCTCGGTAAAATCATATCTAATTAAAAAAGTTATCGTAAAAATTGTATAATTATATCATAATAGGTTTTATCGTAAAATTAATGTAACTCCTGTTGTTAGATAGAAGATTCCGCATAAAATTTAGAATTTGTGAATTCATATAATCGTATACGAAAGTTACAGTCAAGTAATCAACGTCTAAGTGAACCTGTGAACGTCTTAAAGATAAATGAATATAACGATTAATGAAACTGAAGCCTGTAATTCTAAATGACTTAATGAATTCCCTATAATCCTTTAAGAAGTGGAAAAGTATTTAAAAAAAAAACTGTTCGATGTACCATGTCTCGTAGTTTTAGTGTAGAACTTATATTTAGGTTAAGTTTGTTGGTTGAATGGGGAATAAGGGTCTTCATGAGCAATACGCCATTGTAACTTACACAATTTGGATTCAATATAAAGAAGGTACGGTAATTAGTTTTATTTATAATTTGAAGACTTTTCAAGCTTCATTGAATTTAAAATCATGTACACTTGATTTTAAAGATTGTTCTAAATCACCAGCAAAAGAATGAAACTTTACAATAAAAAAAAAAAAAGTTTTTATCTATAAAGGAACTTTTACATAAGACCGAAGACTTAAATGATTTTTAATTCTTCTTCAGTTAAGTGCCCGCTTTTAAGATATTACTATTTACCATTATTACTTAAAATATTTCTTCCAACATGCTATTCTTTAGTCTTTCTGTAATGAGTTAATGCATTGGTATTTAAAATAATATCATATTTTCCCATTATAAACATATTACCTCACTCCCATTTTAAGATCTCATGTCTAAAAACTTCCCAAAACAGTTTTTATTACACAATATATTGATTCAAGTTTTGGGTTAAAAAAAAAAGAGCAAGGACAAGCACCTTTTTTTTTAAATTTGAAAGCTTTAACTGTAAAAGTTCTTCACTGAAACTGCTCAGGGCAGCAGCCATATATGCTCACTACAACAGTACAACACTCTTTTCAAAGTCTTTTTAAACTTTTCATATTACTTTAATAAGAAGTCTTCAGTGAATCACCTTGTATTCATAATTTGTTTACATTACAAAAAAGAAAAAAAAAAATTTGTATATAGGAAGTCACGAACTTACAAAGTTCGATTTCAATTGATTTTCTAGATTTCTTTTCATTTTAGATTTTGTTTTTTTAGCTGTATCTATTGCAATTTATTGCCCATCATAAGATATTAGTCTTTACTTTTATTTTATTTTTTCATTTCGGAAACCATTATGTCGGTATATTTATTATTTTTTTTACCACATTAATCGAGATTCGAATTCGAAACCGAAAAACAAAATAAACAAAAAAAATTTAAAAAGAAATTTAACACGAATATAAAAGAAAGACAAAATTAGAGGAAGAATAAAAGAAAAAATTTCTCCCACTAAGATTATCGAAAATTGATACAAAAAACGAAAAAAGTTGAATGCAACAGCAGCAGCATTTCTAAATATAACCACAACATAAATATTGAATTTAATGATAGAGTAACACTAGTTTTTTTTATTAGATTTCTTTTATTTCGATTTTTTTTTTGTTCTTTTTTTTTGTAAATACGGTGTTAATCATGTGAACACGAAAGTAATTATTATGTATTTAATTCATACATATATATATATATATTTATGTGAAGAAAGATGTTTAATTGTCAGATTAATTGGCGACTTTTCGCAAAAAGAAAACATGCAAAACCGCGTAAATTTGATAATTTGAAATTATAACCAATGTAAAGACATTTTTAAGATTTTTAAGGAATCATCAAATCGCTTTCCTTTTAGATGGGGAGGTCAAAAAGCGATCATATCATTCCCCGATAGATTCGCTTCTATAGATATTCTATTTAGTTCAATTCTGAAATCGTTTCGGAACACGTTAGTAACTTGAAAAGACGTGGGAGCTTCTGAAACACGCTAGTAACTTCTAAAGGTCGGTTTCCACTCCACCGGCAACGACGTCGAACGGCAAAATAAAGAAAAATCGCTAATCAGAGCCCCGGTGTCGTTGATGTCGTTATCGTTCAATGTGAAAATACTCATAAGGAATACACAGAAGAATTAAAAAAGACACTGTACGACGGAATAGTGGGAATCGGAATAACTGTGTCGGAATAGTGGGAATCGATCTTAAAGCTATTGCTATTTAATTTTAGTAATTTGTATTTAAGTTTAAACAAACAGCAGGGTAGTCGTCATTCATATATAAAATCAGAATTATTATTTCGAAATTCGGAATTTATTAAGAACTAAAAAACCTCAAAAAATAGAAAACATGATTCAACAAAAACATATAATGCAACAAAGTATTGATCAGAACTGAATATTAAAAAACTGTAAATATATTATATTGTAAAAGAGGTATAAAAACGTAACTTAAGAAAAAAATTGCAACATTTTATATATTATATTTAATACAGAGTGTCTTCTATTTAACATTTTTAAAAAACTTCTTTAGAAATGTTCGGAAAGTGTGTTTAAATAAGCGGCAATCTAATGAAACAATGCAATCGTCTCTGTATTCTAGCAGCTCTTCTAAAGGAGACAATTGTCGCTTCAACTGTTAAACTAATCAATAGGCGTCAAGAAAAACTTTCACGCAAAATAATTTTATGAAATACTGTACGATTCAGTATACACAAGTAAGTCCTTTAACAACAGAGGAAATACCGTTATAATATTAAAAAAAAAAATTTTTCTGTAATGAAAACATCTGAAATAAAATGAAATAGAACCAATACTTTAAATTTATCTGTGATATATATAAGGATTAATTAAAAATTCTTTAAATTGATTTCAATTTTAAGAATGTCACATCTTTTAAATTAAGTTTCCCAAGCAATTCCATTTGGTTGTTTTCTGGAGTTAGAACATCTCGTAAACTTAGAGTTAAAATATAAAAAGGTATTTTGAAGAACTGACACCGGACCGGTATTATGGTTGGACCATTTTGCTGACACTAATTTCCCAAGTCATTAAATATTTTTTCAGCTATATCCCCCTTTCCTTCTCGTAAAAAATTGATACCGAACCAGTATTATGAACTACTTTGTTGACGCCAGTTTCCCAAAGCCATTAAACTTTGATTCTTCAGTATCCCTTTTCGCTTCTGTAAAGAATTGACACTGGATCAGCATTATGGACTACTATTCTTTCCCGACCTTCCCTCAATTCATTAAATCTTTGTTCGGGAATAGCCCCCTCCCCCGTATTTAAACTCTTATATGCTATAAAAATATTAATCTATGAAACAGGCGGTATTATTCAACATAAGCACATAAACTTAAGCATATATATAATTACAATAGAAATAAAATAAATAGATTTGACCTAATTTTGACTTCTTATTTTATGACTTTTCTAAAAAAAATTTTCATAGCTAAAAACCATTAAAAATTTGCATTTTACTTCAAATTTCAATGTGGCATTGTGATGTATTCTATTGTTTTGTATTAAAATCTAGTTGTATTCTTATTTTTAAAACTTTGCAATTGAGCATTAAATTATAATTTATTTTTAAGTATACATATTAAATTTATTTATGTATATTATATTATATTAATTTAATTCTTTTTTTTATTTTTTCTAGGTACGTTGTGTTTTTTATGTGAAATCTTTCAATAGACATACACAAAAGAAAAGATGGAGGTCTTTTAATCTTTTATATAATTTTTAAGTGAGTTGTTTTTTATTTTATGAATACATGGTTAATAAATTGTTATAAATAAATAAATTCAACACAAAATTTTAATAGTTAAATTATTATAATAACAATAAGTAGGAGTTAAGTATATTAATATTTAAAAAATATACACTTAGACAATTTTTATTAAGTAGTGATTATTTTTTATTGAATAAATTTATAAGTACTTAAATAAGTACTTTTAAGTTTTTATGAGACCAGGTTTTTATGTAATAATAAGTATTTTTTTTGTAATCATTTGATTAGCTTTATTATTGATAAATAAGAATTTTATGATTGGTTTGAAAAAATCCAAATTAAGATTTAGGACATTAGGTAACAATATAAAGCTGTTAAAATGAAATTATTTTAACTAATAACTATTTAATAGACAATGATTACATTTATTTAATATTGTTATAGTAGCATGACCTCTTATAGAAGCTTTATAAATAACAATAAGTAATTTGTTTCATAAGTACTAAGGACTTATTTTTAATATGCAAATAAACTTTTTAAAGTATCAGCTATCGAATCTTTTTATTAAATGATTGCAATATTGATTTGATTACTTTCAAATTGGAGGGAAAGTTGTCCTTCTCTTTTTGTGTAAAAATTTGTTGTGACATTTAATACAAGAATTAATGAAGCCAAGCTATTCAATTTTGTAAATAATAAAGAAAATTTCACAGAAATAATAGAATGTGAAATATAGAATATTAAACAATTAATATATATTAAACAATTTTTAGTTTTGTTGATAATAATCTAAATAAATTTAAGATCTACATAATCAACATCAGTATCGGTTTATTCTTTATTACCTAAAAATTTTACTATTGTAAAACAAGTTGTTCAGGCTTCATAAGCTGAGTTGGTACAAACTAAAAACAAAAAAGAGAAACAGACAACAAAGAATCAATATTCAATTAAAATACTTATCTAATCATCCAGTCAAAAACAACTCCAAGCTTCAAACATCAGGACTCCGTTTTGAAACAGCAAACAGCAACAGTGATAACTAATAACTTCAACAGCAACAGTGATAACTAATAACTTCAGCAGCAACATTGATAATTTTGAGATTTCAAAATAGTTTGCTCTTAACAAATGTAAAAAATTGTTTGTTTACATTTGGTTCTGTACTATTGTTTTAATATGGTACTTAATCAAAATGTCAAATCAATTTTATATCTGTTATACTTACCTATAAACAAATTATATATGTCAAGTTCAATTTGTATAAAAGTATCAGTCATACCAACATTTTTTACTTTCAATTTAGTTTCAATTAATTTACACAACACATAGATTTAATATTTACTTTCAATTTCAATTAAGTTTCAATTAATTTATACAATACATAGATTTAATATTTTTACATTTGTTTAAAGTTACTTTACTATTACATGCTTAGATTTTTTGTAAAGGTTAATGAACTTGGTTTAAACGTTAATCCTAAACCGTTTATCTCCAGTGTATAAAAGGAGCAAAATTGCTTAAAAATCATTATTGTCTGATCGATCGATAGTAGAGTATTTAAGTTATTGTAAAGGCGTTATATATATTAAATTATTAAATTATAAAAGAATTTATATTAAAATTATTAAATTATAAAAGAATTTATATAAAAAGAATCTATATTAAAATTGTTAAATTATAACAGAATTTATACAAAAAGAATTTATAGTAAAATTATTAAAATTATAAAAGAATTTATATACAAAGAATCTATATTAAAATTTATTAAAATTATAAAAGAAATAAAGAAGTGATTTTTAACCAATTAAAAATTAAAAGGTTTTTTTATGTATTCGCATTAAACATTTTGGTCCTTCGAGCCGGATAGCAATATAATTAGTTAGAATTTTAAATTGTGACTATTAGTTTAAAAATAGTGTAGAACTAAGAATTAAAATCTAAAAGAATTACTTGTGTGAAAATTATAAAGAACTAAAAACTAAAAAATATATAAAGTGTGTAAAAACTAAAAAACTATATAAAGTGTGTAAAAACTAAAAAAAAAAAAAAACAAACTATATAAACTAAGTGTGTGAAACCGTGGAGAAAAGATTTTTTATATAACAGATAGAAGCGGTACGGTAGCAGATAGAAAACGGTTACGCGACGCGAACGGTCAAGTACATAAGCTGAGAAGACGATAAGCAAACTAAGTATTGCCAGTTTTCATGTAAGTCTGTTCCAATTACATAAATTACAATTAATATAAAAAACTACATATTCCAATTACATAAACACACTACATATTACAATTACATAAATTACAATTAATATAAAAAACTACATATTCCAATTACATAAACACACTACATATTACAATTACATAAATTACAATTATATAAATTACAACTAATATAAATATAGTTAATATAAATTGTTAGCACATAGAATACATAACATATTATTACATTTTTTAATAAAAGTTGATACTTAACAACAAATAATAAATTATTAAATACATAAGTACAACAAAATTAAAATCGCAAAATATATTTTACATAAATTATATTATTATTACATATTACATAATTACACTATTATATACTACACACGATTACATTGAGTTAAACAAGCTTTATATTCCATTATAAGTACTTAAGTTATATTTTCAAACCGTAAAGACATATACCTCATAAATATATAACGTTAACAAATATACTAAGCAAATTTTCGAAAGGATGGACAAATTATTAAAGTTGCAAAAGTCCCACAAGGGTTTAATCGAAGCGATGGCTGACAGAATTCAGAGAGACGATAGCAGTAAAACTAGGTTCTACTATGCTTCCATTTTAGATGATTTACAATCATACTGGAATAATTTCAAAAAGACGCACTCCGAACTGCATCTGATACATACAACTAAGGCATTGGATGGAGATGACTATTTCGATGATGATGTGTATTCTAAAGTAGAAGAAATAGCGCTTACAGCGATGGAATGGTTGGTAAATAAAATCGAACAGTTAACACCAGTGTCAACAAATACATCAACACATGCCAGTGGTGCAATCGAAGCTGGCCAACGAGAACAAAATCATCAAGTAGTTCTACCTAGAATAAACTTGCCAAAATTTAATGGGGATTATGCGAATTGGCGCTCCTTTAGAGACTTGTTCATATCAGTGGTACATGACAATAACAGTTTATCAAAGGTTCAGAAGTTGCATTATTTAAAAGGGTGTCTGATAGGAGAAGCAGAAAAGTTATTAAGGAGCATTCCTGTTACCAACGAAGATTATGACCCAGCATGGCAAAAATTAAAGGATCGATATGAGAATAAACGAATTCTCACTTATACGCAATTAAATAAATTGTTAAATCAGAATAAAATGCCAGTAGAAAGCTGCCAAGGATTAAGGAACTTTGCTGATATTGTGGAAGATAGTTTACAACAATTAACGTCAATAGGGATTCACACAAACAACTGGGATGTTTTATTAATCCATATCTTGACGCAAAAATTGCCAACGAATACGACCAAAGCCTGGGAAGAAGATCTTGGACAAAAGTCCAAAGATACTTTACCAACAATTACACAATTTATTAAATTTATTCTACATCGATCGCAGGTACTGGAAGTAATTTCTAATTCTTTAGGGGTAAGAAATAATCAACCAATTTTAAAGACACATCACGTAAATCAACAAGAAATCCAAACACGAAGTTGTCCGAGTTGCAGAGGTAATCATTATATCAATCAATGTCCGGAATTCATAAAAATGAACACTGCAAAGAGAAAAGAGTGCATCAAGAAAGCACAAAAATGTTTCAATTGTTTTTCCAATAATCATTCAATGGCAAAATGTACGAGTAAAAATAGTTGTAAACATTGTGGTAAGAGGCATAACACAATGTTGCATGAATCAAGACCTGAGCAGTCAAGCGCTATATCAGAAAATCCAAAATTTAACCATCAACAATTTACAAATGGCCCAAGTTCAAATAATCAATCGTCACGTTTTCAGGATACTACTCAAAACCTGACGTCTTGCATGGTCTCCAAGAGCTCCATGCAACAAGTTTTACTAGTCACAGCATTAGTTAAGGTTCTTGCACCGACAGGACAAGAAGTCGTGCTAAGAGCACTCATCGATCAAGGGTCGCAGGCATCTTTTGTGAGCGAAAAAATCGTCCAAAGGTTACAACTAAGGAGAGAGAAGGTATCAATTAATATTCAAGGCATTGGTAACACTCGAGTACAAAATCTAAATGCAAAGGTTAAGTTTGTGGTTAAGAGCTTGCACAACATGAATCAAATAGAAGTACATGGATTCGTATTGAAAAAATTAACAAACATCAATTTAGGAGTCGATCATCATTGGCACGAGTGGACTCACATACAAGGAATTGAATTGGCTGATCCTACCTTTTATGAATCGGGCAATGTGGATCTACTTTTGGGAGCTGATGTATATTCAAAAATTATACTAAATGGTATTATAAAAGGAGGCCCTGGGAAACCTCTCGCACAAAATACAATATTTGGATGGATCTTGTCAGGAGAAGTTCACCAAAACACACCCATTAGAACGTTAAACAACTTTCATGTAACAACCTCATTAGAAAATCAGATAAAACAATTCTGGGAGTTAGAGAAGCTACCAGATGATAGAAAACACCACACAAAAGAAGAGCAAGATTGTGAGGAATTCTATAAAAATACAACGGTCAGACTTACGTCTGGGAAATATCAAGTGTCGTTGCCACTAACTCAACCTTCGCCTGCAACACATTTGGGGGCATCACGCAACATTGCTTTGCGACGACTGTATCAGTTGGAGGCTCGTTTCAAACGGGATCCAAAGTTCAAAGCTGACTATTCAAAGGTCATTAAGGAATATCTACTTTTGGGACATATGGTCCCAATAACACTAAAGGAAAATATAAGTAAACTGAACTCGTCACAAGAAGAAGTCCAATCCACGTGCTATTTACCACATCATGGAGTGGTTAAGGAATCCAGCACTACAACAAAACTGAGAGTAGTATTTGACGCTTCACAAAAAACGGAAAGTGGAGTTTCATTGAATGATATCTCATTAAAGGGCCCAGTTATCCAAGATGATTTGGTGAACCTATTTATTCGTTGGCGTAGGCATAAAATCGCTTTTACAGCCGACATCGAAAAAATGTATAGGCAAATTTGGGTAAACGAAAAGCACGCAAATTACCAAAGGATATTATGGCGAGAGAATACAGAAGAGCCCGTTAAGGATTACAAACTTGTGACAGTTACATTTGGAACAAAAGGTGCACCATATTTAGCAATTAAAACGCTACAAAGATTAGCATTGGACGAGGCAAAAAGGTACCCAATTGCATCAAAAATTACGTTGTCAGACTTTTATGTGGACGATTTGCTATCCGGTGCCGAAGATGTAGAAACAGCTCTATACATCCAAAAAGAAATGATCGATCTAATGAACAGTGGAGGTTTTCCCTTACGCAAATGGATGTCAAACGCTTCGGAGTTAACCTCCAACAATGAAACAACGAAATTGGTGTTACCATCTTCAGAAAAGGACGACCAAGTGAAAACGCTGGGAATCATGTGGAATCCCAAGGAAGATTGTTGTTCATACTCGTTACATTTAACACCAATACAACAATCTTATTCAAAACGAGAAATATTGTCCCAAATATCAAAATTGTTTGATCCGCTAGGCTGGCTTACTCCAATAATTATAATTGGGAAACTCATTATGCAAAAATTATGGTTGGAAGGGTTTAACTGGGATGATAACATCAGTGACGTGTTGAAGCAGCAATGGATTAAATATTACACTCAGTTAGTAGACATCAAGAAAATAAAAATTCCACGATGGATTCAGTATTCAAAAGAAAATGCGGGAGTTGAACTTCATGTTTTTGCGGACGCGTCTATAAAGGCCTATGCAGCAGTAGTTTATTTATGTACCACCGATTCAATGGGTTTACAAAAAATAAGCCTAGTTGCTGCAAAAAGTAAAGTAGCTCCAGTGAAAACCATCTCTCTACCCAGATTAGAACTATGCGCCACCAATTTAGCTGCTAATCTTATCAAAATAGTAAAAGGATCATTGAAGTTGACTGAAAAAATATACATATATGGTTGGAGCGACTCAGAAATTGTATTGGCATGGCTCAAAGATCATCCGAGCAAATGGACAACCTTTGTATCTAACCGTGTATCACATATACATGACGTTTTAGAAAAAAATATTTGGGCATATGTGCCAACTAAACAAAATCCGGCAGACTGTGCGTCAAGAGGTTTATTCCCAGCTGAATTAATAAACCATAAATTGTGGTGGCATGGTCCAGAGTGGTTATCTAAACCAAGAGAGTACTGGCCTACTCAAAAACAAACTACAACTGATTTGGAAAAAAGAAAAATTATCATGTGTCATAGTACAACTTTCAAAGAAGAAATTTTTGAAACAAATTTTTCTAAGTTAAGTAAATTAGTAAGAGTATTAGCATATTGCCAACGATTTATTTTCAACTCAAGACTAAATAAAGATAAACGCACAGGACACTTATCAACATCGGAATTACAACAAGCTATGCATCTACTAATAAGGAGGTCACAAAATAGAAGTTTCTCGGATGAATTAAAAACATTAAAGGGAGGTGAATCCTTGTCGAATAAAAATTCAATAGTCAAATTTAAACCCATTTGTAGATCAAAGTGAATTATTAAGGGTAGGAGGTCGTTTAACAAATGCCAGCAACATCAGTTATAATGAGAAATTTCCTATAATTTTAAAAGATCGAGATCACTTCACGATATTATTAATTGATCAGATACATAAACAAACATTACATGGTGGTACTCAATTCATGCTCTATCATATTAGGAAAAATTATTGGATTACGAACGTCAGAAATACAATTAGATCACAAATTCAAAAATGCATTACGTGTTTTAAACAAAAAGCTGAAACACGTAAACAACTAATGGGAAATTTACCACACGAACGAGTACAAATGGCAAGACCCTTTTCCAATTTTGGTTTAGATTACTGCGGTCCCTTCATGGAGTCACCTTTCATTTCAATCCGCCTTCTTCTCCACATTTCGGAGGGAAGCTGGTGTCAAGTCTACAAAACATCATCTAAAAAGAATTCTAGGCAACACCACCGTAACATTTGAAGAGTTCAACATCGTATTGTGTCAGATTGAAGCGGGTCTAAATTCACGACCACTAACGGAAATCAGTACCGATCCACAAGACCTCACTCCATTGACACCAGCACATTTCTTAATAGGTGATTCAATGTTATCCTCACCACAAGAAGAAGTTACCGATGTAAATATCCATAGGTTGAACCGATGGCAGTACTTACAATCATTAGTTCAAAATTTTTGGAGCAGATGGAATTCGGAGTACCTATCAAGATTACAGCAGCGCCCTAAATGGACAACGAAGGTGGAGAATATAAAACCCAATCAACTAGTTTTACTTAAAGAAGATAATTTGCCACCATGTTGCTGGTTATTAGCACGAATAATCGAAACACATCCCGGCTCAGATGGACTAGTACGAGTGGTCACATTACGTACGAAGAATAACGTTTTAAAACGACCTATTACAAAAATTTGTTTGCTACCAAATAATTAATTCAACACTACGAAATTTATCACGCACCAAAACAACCTTATCACTACATTCTCGTCACACATCAGTTTAAAAAAAAAAAATATTTTTGTTTTTCTACTTAAAGCTAGTATAGTTATACTTTTTGTTTAACTTACATATTTTTGTTATTAATTATTTCCGCTTTCTCGTTACATGCTCAACGGTTAAAATTAATTCAAGATGCTCTGCTCTGATTTCAATGATGAAACATGACCTAAAAAACACAAATCAATAGAATTAGTAAGATGTCAAAAATTAATTGGAAAAATTGGAACAATTGCTTCTGACTAAGTTTGTTTTTTTTTGACATCTCTTTGGGATGATGTCAAGGTCGGGAGTATGTTCAGGCTTCATAAGCTGAGTTGGTACAAACTAAAAACAAAAAAGAGAAACAGACAACAAAGAATCAATATTCAATTAAAATACTTATCTAATCATCCAGTCAAAAACAACTCCAAGCTTCAAACATCAGGACTCCGTTTTGAAACAGCAAACAGCAACAGTGATAACTAATAACTTCAACAGCAACAGTGATAACTAATAACTTCAGCAGCAACATTGATAATTTTGAGATTTCAAAATAGTTTGCTCTTAACAAATGTAAAAAATTGTTTGTTTACATTTGGTTCTGTACTATTGTTTTAATATGGTACTTAATCAAAATGTCAAATCAATTTTATATCTGTTATACTTACCTATAAACAAATTATATATGTCAAGTTCAATTTGTATAAAAGTATCAGTCATACCAACATTTTTTACTTTCAATTTAGTTTCAATTAATTTACACAACACATAGATTTAATATTTACTTTCAATTTCAATTAAGTTTCAATTAATTTATACAATACATAGATTTAATATTTTTACATTTGTTTAAAGTTACTTTACTATTACATGCTTAGATTTTTTGTAAAGGTTAATGAACTTGGTTTAAACGTTAATCCTAAACCGTTTATCTCCAGTGTATAAAAGGAGCAAAATTGCTTAAAAATCATTATTGTCTGATCGATCGATAGTAGAGTATTTAAGTTATTGTAAAGGCGTTATATATATTAAATTATTAAATTATAAAAGAATTTATATTAAAATTATTAAATTATAAAAGAATTTATATAAAAAGAATCTATATTAAAATTGTTAAATTATAACAGAATTTATACAAAAAGAATTTATAGTAAAATTATTAAAATTATAAAAGAATTTATATACAAAGAATCTATATTAAAATTTATTAAAATTATAAAAGAAATAAAGAAGTGATTTTTAACCAATTAAAAATTAAAAGGTTTTTTTATGTATTCGCATTAAACACAAGTGCAGTACCTTCAACAGAAAGTCATCCCTAAACACTTTAGAATTGTTATGATGGCTTATTAGAGGTTATGGAGGTTTGTTAAATAAAATAATCATCTCGTGTTCTCTTCGAGTTACCTTTTATAACTGTTATGATATCTTAATATAGCTTTAGAATAGAGATAGAAATGAGTTTAAAATTTTCAAAGACATAAATTTAAAAAAAAATTTGGTTTTTCATGAAAATTATGAAATTCTAGTAGTGATCATGAATTAAAGCCAGAATTGTTCTAACTCGCTTCTAAATGCGCAGTTTAAAGTTTTCAAAGACAAAAATTTAAAAAAAAAACTTGGTTTACATGGAAATTATGAAATTTTCGTAGTGATCACGAATTAAAGCTAGAATTGCTTTAACCCGCTTATGGAGGTTCATTTGCTATCTGTATGTCGCGATAATAAAGCCATAAAATAATCATCTTTCTCATGTGCTCTCCCCGAAATCCCCAATTCATAATCGTAAAATATCTTTTTTCATAGAATCCGAATTATTCGCTTTATCCTAAATAATTCATAATCTCCAAAGCCCATTCCACCACCGCTAATCTCTCGAAACCAAACTGCGCATTTGGATATCCAATCCTACCATTTCTCTTAACTACTTCCCTTGCAGAACAACTTCTGGTGACTTTGAATTTTTTCCACATATGGAAATATTGGGATGGGATAGCATATTAAAAATATGCGGAATCGTATCAATATACGTCAAGTTTTAAGAAATAGCTTTCAGCAAGCTCTTCTTACTTATGCCGAAACTCTCCTCCGAAAAATAAAATTTTAATTTTACCGAAATAAATGTTACATAGGATATTTTTGGAATTATTCATTCAATTTATTAAATCCATAGTTCCGATTCGCGATTCCTTTCCCAGTGCCTATGTTCCAAAAACTTAAAATATGAGCTAAACATTTTGAATAAAGCTTATAAGTAGAGTTTAATTTGCTGTTTCGGATAACTTTCGACATTGTCAATGAATACTCAGAACTTTATTGATTTGGGAATTTCACAAATAATTTTCTGTTATAAATATAATTTTTTTTATACTTCGTCTACATCAGTCCGGTGCAAACTTTTTTGACATTCGGGCCATTTTTACAACTTGGGTATAGCAATGGGCCGCATGAAATGCTATGATTAATAACATGAATTTAGAAAAATATATATAATATGTATATTTAAATTTAAATACAAAATAATTTTATTTTATTCATTAGCATGAAATTCCACAAGAAAATAATATCCAAAAATCTTAATTGTGTATATAGTTGGTATGGTTACAAAAAATTTTTTGTGGTACTATTGCTAAGTTGCAAATTTTTTGTCTGTTTTAAATATTTTTTCCTAATGATAAAAAAATATATATAAATGTACCAAAAGTTAATGTTGATCTTGTGTTTTTTGTGAATAAGGAATTGCAGTTTAATTAAAAAAATTGTAATTTTTAAGTTTCACATTTATATTTTTTAACAAGTACAAAATATCTGAGACGCAAAGAGATTTTGAAGTTGATCCGAGATTTTATACTTACACCTAAGGTTATACAATTTATGGTATATGTTAGAAATAGAAAATTTTACTCCACGAAACGCACATAATTGTGATTTTATGTTTAAAAAAAAATTATATTTTGAAAAAAATTAAAAAAAAATATGAAATAGTATGAAAAAATACATTATTAAATGAGCCGGGCCGCACAATATCTTTTTTGGGCCGCAGTTTGCACGGGTCTGGTCTACATCTTATAGCTTATCTTAACATTTCTCATAATATTCACTAAACGACTTCCGATATAATTAGTACTCTTTCAATATATTATAAAAATTTCCCAGAATCCTTCTTCAATTAATCCATCTTTAATTATATAAAAGAAAACTTAAATCATATATTTAATTCCATTAACCTTGACTTCAAAGTTTTAAATCCAATTATATTTCCTAATTTTTCATATAAATTGTTTAAATATCTTTTTAAAATTTCTAATTTTTTTTTCAAAAACTCAAATACATCTGATTACTTACTTGAATTGAAACCTTGAATTTATTTAATAAATCCCTGATTAAAGAGATACTTTCTTTTTCTTCCATTGTTTTTTTATAAATTATATCTATAGGTACTGCCTATACTTATATCCTGCTTTTAATATTTTCATAAATACTTTCAAATATTTCAATTTTTTTAAACTTATATGTATATGTTCTTATATATACATTAACATAATATATTCGTTTAAAACCACTTTGTAATCCTGTAATTCTATAATATTTAATATAAAAATACAAAAAAAAAAATTTCCATGGTTTCACAAAGCCAGGCATTACCTATACCTTTGTATTATACAATTCCAGGAAATTTCCTCAAGTCATGTTTAATATATTTAGGTAATATCATTCATATATAATATTATATACTTATTATTATTATTATTATTTAATAAATTTTGCTGACAGACTCTTATCAAAGTACTCAAAGTACTTATCATTCATATTAAGTACTCGTATATAGAAAGTTTTTTTTAATATACGTTGATAGGTTTTTTTTTTTTTGATTTACAAAAATTAGTCATTTATTAATATTAAAAACTTATCTTAAATTACCTTTGCTGTTGTTGTTGTAACTTTAGTTGTAATCGTTTTTAATATAACCTCAACCCTTTGCAGTGTCATATTTTATAATAATTGTTTTCTTTTGCAATTTTTTTATATTTTTTTTGTTTATTGTTATTGTTGATGATGTTGACTTTGAAATGTTGTCATTGTTTTTTTCATTTTGGTTGCATTATAATTAAATTTTTAAAAAAAAATTTAACTATATTTAATACTCTCCATTCATAATAAAAAAAAAAAAAGTCATTTAATATATTAAAAAATAATTTCAAAATGAATTACTTTTAAAAAAAACTCCCAATAGAAATCTTTGAAAAAAAAATATACGACCTCAAAAACCGTTACCTTTTAATATTATGACATATGTTACGTGAGTTCCTCGTTATTTCGCCCCAACTACTTTTAACATACCATATCTGAAATATAATATCTGAATGACTACTCAGTACTCACCTACATGTACCTTGTACCGATATCATATTTCTTAAATATAAATATGATTTAATATATTTTGTTTTTGTCTTTAGTAAATATTTGCTTTGTTTTTCTTTTTTTTATTTTTTTAATTTTAATATTTTTTTTTTTTTTGTTGTTTTATTTTTGTTCATGACTGTAACAGAAAATCCATTGTACTCTAAATTTTAATATTAATGGTTAATATTAATATTAATTATGATTTTTTTTTTATATTTTTTAGGTTTTTTTTTTTTTAAATAGAATTTTATGTTATACTATAACAGTTAATATGTACGCCATTTATATATGTAATTTTATATGTATATATATATGCAATTGTTTATTATTAATTAAAATGGATTTTTTTTTGTGACCAAATTTAATAAAAGTAAAAAAAATGAGTATCAGATTTTTTTTTAAAAACGTACTGCTCATCATAACAATTACTATATATATATTTTTATATATATGTATGTAACTGTATTATTTTAGTATATTAAAAAAGTTATGTGTGGTTGTGTATGAAATTTTATATTCAAAACAAAGCAAAAAAAAAATATAATTTACATTTAATATGACAAATATGACATGCAACAGTGCCGTGAAAAGTATCCTTAAATTTTAATTTCTGATTAAGATTTAAAGAGTTGCTCTGGTCACCATGGTAACAGAGATTGTGTCGCTTAAGTTTATGTGGATACATTTAATTATATGTGCAATCAATAGGGTTTTCTGATGATGACACATTACGTCACATGTTTTTCACATGTTAGCTTCTCATGTATTTCAGATACTCTGGTTGATACAAAAGTACTCCATTTACTGAGATGATCTCTAAACCATGTCAGCACAATATCTCAGTTTGTCCATGCTCTCTTTATAGATTCTACTGGTAGTTTCAGGTTTCCTAAAATGTAATTAAACAGTTTGGCTATAGGAAATAGTTATTATTGGCGCGCGCGCTACTTTAGTTTTTTTAATTAGAATTTGGATAAAGATCTTATCAATGAGGGATGAATCGTTGTCATGGAACTTTTCATGATTAAGAGTGGTAAAAAATGTCATAGAAGAAAATATAAAATTGAAAGATATTTCGAGGCTTACAAGCGACTGTCACTGCAAATTGCTGTATATGATTTATCTTCAGATTATTATAATTACTTTTAAAAACCGCAATCCATCTAAAATATAGTTTAAAGTATCTAAAGATAATTTGTGCAGAATATCTTTGATATGTTTTTTTTTCCTTTTGAAAGCCTTTGCAGTTTGAAAGTTCAAACCAAAAACTTTTTATAATAATCTTCGAGAAACTTAACCTTAGGGAATCCATAGGAATACAATACTTTTCCTTTTGGGAAAATGACACTGAAGCTGTTGACATACTATTCCGCCATTCATTTCTTCTCTCAACAATAGATAAGTGGAATTTAAGTACTCAATTTTTACATTAGTTGTTGCTTTAACGGGTAATTGGCTTTGAGACTGTTTGTTATTAGGATCCTATTAAATTATTTCTCTAAATTATGGAAACAGAAAGGATTGAAAGGGAAATTGAATACCCGATTCAGATTATTTTTAGATATGGCTACTGAAACATTTAAATTGATTGAATGGCCGAGCGTTAAATTGGTTAGATGATTCGCTTGTATACTCGCTTAAATATTTCCTTTGTATTAATTCAAAAATCTGTCTAGTTCCCATAAGATCTGATTTTTTAAGATCTGTTTTACAAAAGATCGGGATATCAACTCATAAAATGTTTTAATGCTTCAGCAGATTTTCTTAAATTTATAAATATTGCATTAAAGAATCATTTAATCAATGTTGACTGCAGAACTTTATTGAAATTCCCTAATCTTCAAATACAACAAATATATAAAAACTTTTACAAATATTCAAATACTTTTAAACAGTACTGTTTTTAATTATATTTTTTTTTATATTAATTTTCACTTCAATTACCAGAGCCAAAAAGGCAAAAAAATCAGAACACAAATAGAGGGAGAAGAAAGAAAAAAAAAAAAGAATATGGAATAGAATAAAATATATTGCGAATTATATACGAAATCTTTAGCTTCAATCTAAGTTCACAGTATTACAAAAGCTATAAAGGCAATAAATGGGTAGGTAATTTAGACCAAAAAAATAAGAAAAAAGACAATAAAAAGTACACGCAAATAATAAGGTTTGTTTTGGTAGTAATTTTTTTTTTTCTCTGTCATTCTCTTTTTTTTTAATTCTTTTTTTTCATATGAACAACGTGTGAAAAACCAGATGTGTGTAATTTTTATGTATTTTTTTTTTATTTGTTATTTTCTTTTCTGTGAACAGAATGACTTTTTTTATTACATACTCTTTAATTTTTTATGTGTAACTTCATGGGCGATCCGGAATGTTTAAAACTTTATTTAAAAATTATATAATTTATAAAGATTCCAATCTTCAATAGCACCTGGGTAATGACGGCTAAAGACGGAGGTTGTAAAGTTTAAATAAGACACGTCAATTGGAAATTTTGTAGTCATTCTGATAAATTAATCGTTTTTTAAAGGTTTTCTAAACTGAAAAGGGAATTAGCGCAACTTACAACCTTCTGGCTACTTCCAGATTAAGACAAAATATTCAAAGTTAAGACTGACACATCAAAAAAATCTTGAATCCAACAGAAGGATTGGCGAAGCATTCTGAAAAATTATGTTTTTTTTTTAAATTTTCTAAATTGAAAGACGAAAATGCCTTAGATACCCAACTTTCCATCAAGACCTTTCTGAAGCGATTTGTTACTTGGTTTGCTTAAATTTTCTTGATTTATTCCTCGTTTTTAACACAATCGACCCATTGAAATTTTTATGAAGCTTAAGATTTTCGAATAATAAATTAATATTAATTATTTGATATGACATCGGACACTATACTGTAGATCTTAGGTATTAGATAAAATTTATCTGGTTCAGCGTCGGGAAAGTTTTCATGTGAATGAATAATTTTGTACTCTGTAGATGATATTATTTAAATATATATTTTCCAAATCTCCCAGATCGTTCAGTAAATTGCATCTATAAAATTATTTATTTCGAGGATGAAATCAGAGAAAGGAATCAGAGAATGATCTCAAAAAATAGACAACTCCTACTACTTTTCTTCCTAAAACATAAGACTCTTCAGAAAATCATTTAAGAAGAAACCTTACCTTCTATTATATAACTGATATTCATTCCAATACCCAATGCTTGACTGTAACTGATGTTCATTCCAGTATCCATTGCTTGACTATAACAGTATTTTAAGTAACGAATAGGCAAAACTGTGTCTACAGTTAAAAATTTCAATATAGTTTGAACTTATAAAATATTTAAATTAAAAATTGAATAGCTTTCGGCAACTACAGCAATTTGTATTATCCCTCTTGCTCGCATATAAAATGTCTTCTTCGGGGGATCCTCGATATCTTACTCCATGTGAAGCAATTGTCGTCGCCATTTCCCAAGTACTTGCAATATAAACCACTCTTGCATAATTATGCAACATCTTTACATAAAACACCCTTGACTTCTATTTCATAATTCTTGTATCACAATTGAACTCAAATGTCAACGGTAAATGCTTAAATTAAATAAATTTAACAATTCTATTGTTCATTACCGACTAACCATTACATTTAGTACATAAATTCATATTACATCAGAAATATCCACTTGACTTTTATTTCAACTAAATTCGTAACTCGTATTAACGAGTACTTTATATCACATTAATTTAATGATTTTTTAAATACCTGTTTTTTTTTACTTAATATACGAGTAATTGCTTAAACTCCAGTAGCTTTAGTCATGAACTTTAAATTAAACTGAATGCCCTTTAAATGTCTTGAAATATTTCTATAGTATTTCAGTTTCTGTGTTGTCTTTTTTAAAAATTTATTATCAAAAAAAAAAACAAAAAAAATGATGACAGAGTTTAAATAAAAAAAAAAAAAAAAAAAAATTACCTGGTGTCACCTTTAATTTATTATTATTATTGTTTTTTTGGTTTTTCTTCTTTTACTTGTTTTCTCTTACCTTGACTCTCTGCTATTGTTTGTTTATTTTGATTTTTTTTTTCTTTTTTTACTGTACTTTTGTTGAATGTTCAGTTGAAGAATTTGCTACTGAGTACTGAGTACTGTGAGTAGGGAGTAGTGAGTACTGAGGGCTGAGATTACTATTTTACTTTATTAATATTTTTTTTTTATATTTTATTTAATTTTGCGTTAATATTATTTTTTCGTTATAGTTGATTTTGCAACATTGTTGCTCAATTTTGTTGTTGTTGCTGTTGTTGTTGTTGTAGTTGTTGTAATTCTTATAAATTGTATTTATTTTTTCACAATATATTATTATCAAATTAGCCATCTTTAAAGAGATTTTATTTTGATATTTTTTTTTTGCTATTAAGTACTGAGGTGTGAAAAAGGTATTAAAAAAAAAATCAGTACAAACATACATTCACAATTTATTGTAATATTATAATTGTTAATAATTTTCTTTTTCTATTGTGAATTGAAATGGAAAAAAACTGTCAGAAAAAAAATGAAAAACAGTTGGCAGTATATTGGGTAGCAAAATTAAAACTAACTAAAAATTGGGTCAGTAGTATTTGATTTTTATTGTTTTTTTTGTATTTGTATTTGTGTGACTTTAAGTGACCGGAAAATGACTTAAGAGTTGAAGTGATATTTGGATTATTAATGAACAACAGAAATAGTAAAAATAAATGCTATGAAAAATTGTTTATTTTTTAATTTTTAATTTATTTTTTTTTTTTTTTTTAAATATGTAAGTTATGACTTAAATTTGACTTTTCTTGACTTTTCATGTTGACATTTTGTAATCTTATAAATCGAGAAATATATATATATATATAATGTATAGGTGAGAATTTAATTGGGTTAAATGTTAAATGTTGAGTTGGTACAAAACATTGGATTTGCATAATATTAAAGTGTATATTTAAAAATTAAAAACTCTTTAAGATTTAATAATAAAATGATAACTTATTAAATTTAAAAATTAAATAATTTGTGATTGTTGGTTTATACAGAGGATGGAGCATATACATATATACTCGCTTACTCGCTACAATGCTGAGATCCTTAATCAACTGACGTAAAAACTGACTTAAAAGTATAAAATCATTATTGCTGGCAATATTCAGGTTTTTAAATCCAATATGCAGCCCCATATGGAGCAATTCTGAAAATTTTTAATAACAGATTTTGAATAGCTATATAAATTACTAAAATGCAAAAATGTGAGGCGCATAAAGTAGATAATGAAGAGTAAAGGTGTCAATGAAAAAAATTGCCACAAAAAGCATTTCAGAAGATAAGAAAGTGAGCCAGTTTCAAACCTACCTTTAAAATTTCAAGTTTATAATTAATCAAAAAGTTAGATTAACGTCTAATTGTAAATTTGTACCGTACAAAAAGACAAGAAATTAAGCCAATAAAAATATTCAGCTATTATTTTGCAAAAATAAGGCGTCGACGATTTTAGCTTTTTAAATAAATCAATTTCACAAAATTTGTCTATATAAAAGTCTAGCTTAATTTTTAATCTGTACTTTATTTTCAATTTTAAACGTACAAAATTTGAATCTATTAAATTCTAATGTTAAGTTTTAATCTTGACCCTGTTTTTAAAATTAAGGCGTCTAGTGTATTTGCATTTCAAAATTACTTTCTATTGGGCTTGAAGAATATAAGTTATATAGTAGCTTACTTTAAACCCATTTACTGCAATCTTATTAGACTTTAAGCGGGTCACTCCCACATTCATTTTACATACAAAAAACGCATTTTTTCGGTACTATTTTCGACTGATTTTTCTGAAATAATGCACACATTTTCTTAATGCCAAAAACAAAACCACTTCTATACTACCCGAATAAACATAAAGGGAGAGATTTTTTATACTCAAAATTGAGTGTAATAGAAAATCGTTTTTTTTTTTATTTTCGAGGAAGCGTTAAGCATTTTCTATTGCATTTTAAATTGTAATGTATTTTTAGCCGTTCTGGTTTCAGCGTTCTGAACGTACACCTAAAATATACTAAATTTCTTATTCTATTAAAAATTTTGAAAATACACCTTTCCGGGTACATAACGAATACTATTCTAAACAAAACGTACTTGTAAGTACTGCATATTGCGAGATACCAAATCATTTATATATTTAATCTCGTTGGCCTAAGTTCTTAGAAAAGAATATTAATTTGTTAGCTAGTGTTAGTTACTGAAAATCTAAATAACCAGAAGCTTTCTTAAGGTAATGATCTAAACCTTTTTTAAATTAATGCATATTTTTACTTACGGATTCAAATTTTGAAATCTTTGATCTCAAATTTCCTTATAACTACCAATGAGTGATTCAGAGATTAGCTTTCCCTAAGGTAGGTTTAACTTTCCAAGAAGGGTAGCTGTTCTAAAAGTAAGTTTAGTTCTCCACACACATTTTTATATTTTCTCATGATAGATTGTTCTAGTTGTGCAATTGTAAAGATTGTAAAGAACTATATTCAAAACAATATTGGGTATAAATTATTCACTTAAATAATCATCTATTCATCACAATCACTTAAGTAAGTGAATATGATATAATATATGACATTCAAATGACAATCATTTTCACAATTCTTTTAAATTTTACAATTTCAAAATAAAAATAAAATCAAACAATTTTAAGTCCAATTTAAATGCAAATTAAACCAATTATATTATTTATAAAAAATTTAATTCTTTGGATAATACAAAAATAATATAATTTAAATCCACAGTACAATAAAATGCAATCTATATTTAAAAAATCAATTTTTAGAACTACTAAATATGCAGTCACGATTTTTATTTTTAAATTTTATTTTATTTAAAAAAATTCATTTAAAATTATTTCAATATTTCTTATTTCTTTCATTCGACGGCCCCTTTATAATTCAACTTACCTAATTTAGATTATTTTTTAATATTATATTTATTTACACCTACACTTCATGGGAAAAAAAATAAAACCATTTTTCAAAAGGTGATACAATGGAGTATAAAAACAATTAAAAAATAATGAAGACTGAATTAAAATTAATTTCTAAATGTCATTTAAATAAATAAATACAAAAAAAAAAAACTAAAACTAAAATAAATATTCTAAAATTAGAAAATAAACTTTTATGGTAGAATTCTTATTTGTTTTCTTTTCCAAATTCGTTTTCTTCAGATTTTGATTAAGTTAAGAGTTCAATGGTAGTGTTACCAGATTAAAATTTACTGATAAGTAAAATGAAAAAAAATAACCAAAATAATATTTTAAGAAAGTTTTCGAGTTGATATTTAAAAGAGAAATAACATGATAAAGATCTGATAAGTGTTGAAAGAAGAATGATTTAAAATTAATTATTTGAAAATTTTTTATAGATTTGGAATGTTAAAGTAACTGGAACAAACTTTTTTGAATTTTGATAAATTAAAGTTTAATGGGAAGATAGTTGAAATTTGTTGAAATTCAGATTAGAATGGTGTAAATACTGGAGTGTTGAGTAGTCTCGTTTGGCCAATGCCTTTTTTTAAATCTCGCTTTTAGAAAATCGAATTTTTTATTACTTTGGAAAAGGCTGATAATTCTGATTTTGTTTCCAATTTTAAAATCCTAAAAAACCAGATTTTTTAAGAAAACTAGATTTTTTGAAATATGATTTTGTCAAAACGGGATTAACTAACCAGAGATTTCAAGCAATAACGCTCTTCGTTTTGAGCGTTCCGTAATTTTGGTTTAGTAAATCCCTTTTTAATAATATCGCTTTTAGAAATTCTCATTTAGGAAATCTCGTTTTTAAAAAATCTCGTTTTTTATTGAAAATCTCATTTTTTATACAATATAAAATTTTTAAGGAATTTAGAATTATATAAAAAATCAAAATTATAAGCCTTTTCCAAAGTATAAAAAATAGAGGTTTTCTAAAACGAAATTTTTAAAAAACGAGATTTTTATAAAACGTGATTTTCTAAAAACGAGATTTTCTAAAATCAAATTTTGTGAAAACGGGATTAACTAAACCGAGATTACGGTCCAAACCTGTATAGACTGTGTAGACTCTATTGACGCTATAGAAAAACCTTGAAGCTTTCGTTTTGGAGATGCGCCTTACATTTTTTATTAAGCTGTCAATTTAAATTTTTGAATTTTCTTAGGATCTGTTTATGGTACTAAGCATAGATCCAATTTCATTAGAAGTTAAACCATTATGGAATATTTTTAAACAATGGAAAACCTTGGAGCTTTTCAGTTTGGAGAGAATTCTACTAATTTTAAATTTTATATTAACTGCAGATGATTTAAAATATAGTTGATTACCTCCTATAGTTGATTAAATCTTCTTCCATTACACCTGTGACACCAAAAATCAGTGTCGATTTTTTTTTTTGAATTAATGATAATTTTCAAAACTTCTTTTGGGCTCTCACTATACCTCCTTCATTTTAAATATTGCTTTGGAAGAGGGGAAAATTACCAAAAGGCACCTGAAGTACTGAACTCCCGGGATGTGTGAGATTCCAAATCTTTTGATATAAATCATAGATAACATATGTATTTCCGTACTTAGATTTCTAATATATGTTCCAATTACTAAAAAAACTACCAGGAACCACCATTATTCTATGAACATTCAATCTATTATGAAAATTATATGTGCTATGCAAACCCCAGGTTCTCTTACAATAAACAAAGTTATTTTTGAAAGAAAGGTAATATCGGCTATCGGGCTAATGACACAGATAATTCACTTTAAAGAATTGCTGCGATCGATCAACTTCGAAATTGGTCTTCAACGGTTATGTAGGTTTCAATATTTGGTAATGGTTATCTATGGATATAAAGAGCAAATTCTCTTCCAAATATCGAATATAAATATATCAATTAAAAATGATGTGAATACTTTTTATCTAAAATTACTAATCAAGCTCTCAATAAATAATGACGAGTGATGACTATTAATAGAACTTATAATATAATACCAATTCTTAAACGTTAACAAATGCATAACATCACTAATTACAAATATCTTTAGATTAATTTGTATACAAAATGGAAGGAAGTCAAATACTAAACAAAATATTTAAACAACATTCATTTAGAACAACAATATGTTGGTGAACACCTTTCAATACTAAAGTTATAATTATTCCAAAAAAAAACACATTACATATTCAATTTCCTTTTGAAATTTCCTTTAAAGTGTTGTTTTTTTAATCTTTATAATATTTAATGCGTAACGTCCCTGATATAACATAATAGAATAATGTTATAATATTCTTTCTCTTTCTTTCCTTTTAATTATAACAAGATAATTAGATACAACTGAAGAACAAATAAATTAAAAATCTATTAATACAAAAAAAGAATTAAAGAAATATTTCTTAATTTCCATATTAAAACAAAAAAAACTTCCATTTCATTAATAATAACATTATAATCTAAAAAAAATCTTAAAGCAGAATATGTGTGTATGTTGAACCCATTAAATTGTTTTTTCTTTAATGTGATTTTTTATGTTTTTAAGCAGTGACTTAATGGCTACTATATATAAAACAATTATATAAATAACAATTTATACTTATATGATTTTAATCTTAATTTATCATATGATCTATGATTACAGTGATTATAATCAGTTTAGAACCACTATGATTTCGATGGATAGGGACACTGAAATTAATCGTTCATTTTTCAACTCAACTTTGATATTGAAATTCACCACTTGAAATATTTCGAACTTTTAAGTTTCTCAGCTTAACCACTGTTTTTAATGAAAAGTTAGACGAAGAGCTACTTAAAATATACTTATCATGCTTCTAAATGGAACTCCAATCTAATCTAATGGTTTCCAAACTTTCACTGTCCCTCGTGAAAAGTATAGGTGGTTGCATACTGTTAATTTTAATCTTACATTCTATAGTGATTTAGATTTAAGGAATTGGAAAGCAATTGGAATATCCAAGACACAAACCCCATAAAACCTAATATCATTATTTAAAATTAAATTAAAAGAATTATCAAATGCTCATTGAGTTGCTCACAATTTTCTTTTTAAATAAATAACATTTTCTCCATACATGTGTAGCTTTCTATTGATCCGCATCCTCTCAGTTGCTTGGGATATTATCCCTCCAGACTACTTAAGTACTCCAGTCACTGAGAAAATTATAACTTTTTTTTTAAAAACCAAAAATTAACTTAATATACAGATATTTAAAATTTAAAGTAATCAGGGGTTTAATAAAACAAATTTGAAGACAATTCCGACAATTTTGTGAAATTAGTAACTGTCAATGTAAAAGAACACTGGACACAAACCTTTTATCAATTAAGTAAAAAAGACAGTTTAATAAATTATATATCTTTGGAATACTAAAACCTTATCAGCCTCCTTTGATATAAATAGACCCTTCCTTTATCAATCTATAGATATTCAATGTTAAAAGTAATCAGGGGTTCAGTAAAACGAAAAAATTTAAGACAATTTCGACAATTTGATCAAATTACCAACTTTCATTAGATATTTAGAAGAGACGGGACACAAACCTTTTTTTTAAATAGCACAAATACTAAGATTTTATGATGATTTTTAAAACTTAAGGAATATACGAAAACTCGTCAATCATCGAGACATAAACTGTAAAGGCTTCCTTTAATAAAAATAGACTCTTCCTTAAGTACAATTTTACATTATTAACACAAATGACCATAAATTAATTTTTTTAACTGTATTTCTATTCAAAACAAAAGAAATATTAGAAAAAAAAAAAACAAATTAAAAATTTGCATATAACCGGAATTTATCACATCATTGCGTATAGTTTCTGTTTCTTTCGGAATTTTTTTTTTTTTTAAATCTAAAAAAAAAGTTCTGGCCACAAAATAAAACCAAAAAAATTTTTTTTAATTCCAAGTTGCGAATAAATTTTTAAAACAATGACCTATTCATAAAAAAAAAAACACTAAAACCAAAAATGCCGAAAACACAATAAAACAAATAAAACTACCGATATTTTAAAAGCGACTAATTTCTATACTAAAACAAAATCATAAAATATGAATTAAAAATGTGTTGTAAGCTTTAAACTAACGTCATGATTTTTTTTATGAATAAATTATACGCAAAATTTTTAAATCTAAAATAATTTAATATTTTTTTAAATGTAAAATGAGAAACATATTTAAAAGTCAAAATGAATCTATAAACAAGTGATGAAAAACAGCAAGGGTTCGTAAAAAATCACATTTTCTAAATTTTATAGTGTTTCATACTGATTTTAATTTTGCGGAAACATGCACTGGTGACGTCGTTACTGATTTATAACAAAAGGAAATTTTTAAATCTTAATAAACCTTCAATGGGAAAGGTTCCGAAATTTTTACTAAGCAAACATATAGTTGTTCTCGAGCATCTAATCCTATCTCCCCGCTTCCAAATTTTTAAGGTTTTAGGAATTACATTGTGACTTCCTCTAAAATTTAGAATTTTTCTTAGAATTTTATTATCTAAGCATAAATGTTTAAAGCTACACTTAACAGAAAGGATACACGTTCTTCAATTTTACGAACCCCTTTTTAATTTAAGAAAAACCTTTAACATATTATGTTAAATATAATGTTGGAGCTTTAAATTTTGTATATTACTTAAAAAAGTTTGGCCGAATATTTAAGTTACAGGTGTTTAAAAATAGCTAAATTTAAATTTTCGACCCCTTACAAGACCCCTTATAAGACTCCTTTTAAGACTCCTACTAATTGTTGAGGACCAAACGTCTCCCAAAATTTCAAGTTTCTAACTTGAGCCATTTAGAAGATATTAGGAGCCAAAAATTTTGCAAAAATTGAGTATTGCATAACTAACGGTTATTTTTAGTACCGAATGGTTACTCTATAAATTTAGGCGATATATTTGAAATCAGCTGTTTTCTACTGTTTTTAAATTGATAAATTTAGGGTTTTTTCAGCTTTTGGGGGCTGCAGCTCTGCAACGGGTCGGAATCCCAAAAAAAGTTTTTCCATGTTTTTCGCAAATCTTCCCGCAGTTAAAATACTCTTTTTTTGAAACGGTGTTAAAGTTTTTGTAAACATACAGACGGACGGACCGACTGAGTAAAACTATAGAGGCACATTTTTACAAAATCTTTTGAAAATCTGCTAAAAATCAACGTACCTATCAAAACTAACACACATACAGATATTGATTAAACTTCATGAAAAAAAAATTGTGGGTGATGAGTAAAAAAAAACAAAAAGACTCAGACTCCCTAATTATTATGAAATTAATATTTCATTCAATTTTTCATTTCTTGCATATAATTGTTGAATTTCTACCAAATATGGAACAATAAAAATACTATATATACATAATAATATATTTATTATGTATGTAAATATATGAACATATATATAGATATTTTCATATGTATATCATAAATACTTGAAATGTAAATATATTTGAGGAGAACAATTGAATATAAAATTAAAATCAAAAATTACGAAAGAAATATTTTACAATGGAATTTTCATTTCTTGTTTCAAATTCAAAATGAGTCAAAAAAATTGTTTTACCGTAATAAAAATGAGTAAAAGTAATTTTTTTGAAAGTAAGAGAGAGTGAGCAGAAATAATATATTTAAACTCAAATCTTCAACGTAAATTCAATTGTTCTGATAGTGACTGCGTTCCTTTTAGCTAAAAGAGAAGCTGAAGCTGAAGCGGCAGTAGTTTGTAAGTGGAATGCTAATTTTTTTCAGGAGCAGATTGTTCTCAGATTAATTGTCATATGTATATTTGACATTACAAAACTATCTGTCATTTGAGAAGTTTAATATTTTTAATATATTGAGATATTGAGAATAAAGTGAAAAACTTATGCTTTATTGCTGATATATACATATATATATATATATATTCCATTTTTTAAAAGGGAGAAAGTAAGTGCTTATTGGTTATCTAATAAAAAAATATGATTTAACACACTCAAATGAAAATCCATCTATTATGAATAATTTAAATTAAATTCATCTATCGGAAACTTTATAAATATTTTCTCCTATCATCTTCTCTTTCTCAAATGTTTGTATAGCTGGAGGTAGCTGAAAGTAGCATAGAGTAATAAAGAAACTGATAACAAAACACAGGCAACAAATGCATCTTGTATTAATAAAGCGTTAACTTAATAATTAACTTCATTTAACTTAACTTCTTTACAGTGGCACATGTTTAGAAAACGTAGCATCGAAATGACTCATATTTAAACTTTTTCAAATATTATGCTGCCTAACTATCGAATTCTTTACTAAAGTGCTAACAAGTTATTTTAAAAATTGCATATGCAATTTGACCTTTCTCACCAACTAGAGCTAATTTATTTTTGAAAAATTTTTCTTTAGAAATCTGAATCTGTATTATACTTAATAATAAATTAGATGTTAGCCTTGAAAGTCTGACAAATTTTTTCAAATCAATAAAGGAAATCGGACACCTTTCCTTAAGATAAATTTTATGCTAAAGATAAAATAATCAAAATAATAACTCTCAATCAATAAAATCATTAGAAAACTTTATACTAAATATAAATCTAAAGAATTAGATTATAGTGAGGCTCTGATATTGAATCAAAAAAAACTAATTTTTGAAAATCCCTTTTAACATTGTCCATTTCTTATAAATAATCGAAAAAGCAAAACTGCCTTCTAAACTTATAACAAATGAAAAAAAAACGGAATACTTTTAAATTGTAGACAATACACGCGTCCTTAGTGATGCCACTAGGCTTTTATGATTCTTTTAACCCATCTCTTAACTATTACTGTACCTTACCAACTCAAATTTTTTTTTTAAAATCTCTTCATATCATTTTTCCTCAATTAAAGTTTTCCTTTAACAATTAATTTAACTTTTTAATATTGTGAATGGAATAAATTTTTAATTTCAGTTCACAATTACAAAAATTGTTTAAATATTTTTAATATCGAGTAACAATTTCTACTTTCCTTTCTACACTTACAACTACATTTGAGACCATTTACAAATTACAGAAAAATTCAAAGGCCCTATTCCACCAACCACTTATCATTAATTAAATAATCAATTTTTCGATAAGTGAAGTTTTTTTTAATAATCAAGCGTCATTGGTTTGTCACTGCAAATAGTTATTGACAAGTCGTATATGTCAGTGACTGTCAGACAAAGTCAATTATCTTAAATAATATAAATAAACTAAATATATTAATTTTCCAAATAAATATTTCAAAATTTGTTCCAAATAAATGTTCCAAAAATGATAAGTCAAAAAATAAAATAATAATAATTATTGCTCATCATTTATCGCCATACCATATTTGCTGTTATTTTACAACTACATGGAAATATAAATTACTTATTATAAGTATAATAAGTATTATATTATTTTTTAATGATTTATTATTCTCCTTTTATTACTACTAGTACCTATGGCAGACTAATTTATTACTTACCAATTACAATATTTCATAATACATTGTTTATAAATTTTTGCAATAGATGGCGAAAAAAAATCAAAATCCTATATTGTACCTGAATTTATTTAATTATCATTGTTTTAATTTTATTATTATGATTTTCTTAGCTAATTATTAGGAATTTTATTAATTATTATATTTAGTAAGTACATTAAGATTTTGCAGAACAACGAAATGGTTTTAAATATCGTAATGAGTAATTAGTTAAAAAAATTTATAACATAATTCACAATAACTAAAGTGAGAGTTTGGCATTAAATATTAGCACGTGACATTGAAAATGAATAATAATTAAAAATCACGTTTTATAATTATGATATTAATTTTTAATTTTTTCTTTTCTTTGGAAAAGTGATGACCAAAAATATTTAATGTTATAAATAAGTGCTAACTTGATTTTTGACTAATAATTGGTATATGAAAGTTTGATAACTTTTATAATATGAATAACGAAAGTAATAAAAGTATTAAGTAATGAGTATTTTTTATGTATATATATTATTAATATTAATTGTCCTCTCATGTCATCTACTCTCTCTCTTATTGCTTCAATTCTGCTGTATCTTAGAGATTTAATTAATTACAGGATTTTAAATTAGAAGATTTAACTCATAATTAAACTCATATTGTAAACTTAACTCAGTTTTCAGCTCAAAGTTTGAGTGATTCATATTTGTCTCCTGATGTCATCTACTCTCTCTTTTGTTGCTTCAATTCTTCTGTATCTTAGAAATTTTATTAAATACAGGTTTTAAAATGAAAAGATTTAACTCATAATTAAACTCATATGATAAACTCAACACATGTTTTCAGCTCAAAGTTTGAGTGATTCATATTGGTCCACAGAATAACTTTGCTCACAGATTGAGTCTGCTTATGTTGTTTCCGTTTATACTTGCGTCCATTCATACTCAAGTCTGTTCAACCTGTAAGCTCAAATGATTCACTCATATTATTAGCAGACTAGATCTAAAATTTAAGCATATTCAAAATTTGAGTTAAGTTAAAAGTTGAATCGAAATTTGAAATTTTTACAATTTTGGAGATTTTTAATACACAATTTATAAAATTTTAAGAACCTAGACTCTACATAATTAGTTAATTATTATTTTTAAACATGATTTGTAAAACGATCCGATGTTCCACTCAGGGTTAAATGGATTTTGTTTTGGTTCTTATATTATTTATTAATTATACTCAAGCCTTTGCACTCACAAAATCCCACAATTTAGTTTTATTATATAATATTATTTCAGTGAGGAGCACTTTTTATATTAGGCTGTAGACTTAAGTGTATGAATCGGATCAGAAATTAAAAGTAAATCGATATTTCGACGAATGGTGTGCGAAAGATAACTCAAAAACTAAGTTGGAGTAATAGAATTTTCACAAAATTTTTAAAAGCCGCCTTGGTATTAAAATTGAATCAACGTATTCTTGTAACTTCCAGGAAACCTCTTATATTAAAGCATAACTTAATATCTAATGAAATTGAGGATCTAGAATTTGGTTAATATTTAGGTGATCTGGGGCAAGAATTTCCAATAGTTGCCATTAAAGCTATATTTTTTTATAATCTAATAAGCTTTTAGTATATTTAAAACTCTGCTATAAAAGGACATAGTTAAGAGAATCATAAACTTTTCATATTGCTTTCATGCGGGTATCCTAAAATTATCACCGTCTACTCTACGGTCGTCCACGGTTTTTGACATTTATAATACATTTATATCTTTAGTTAACTAATAAATTATTTAAAATTAATTAGTTCTTCTGTTCTTTGAACATAAATTAACTTAGAAAATCAATAAAATATTATTAAAAAATTTAATTACATATTAAGTAAAGATTTCCCAGACCAAGTGAATATACACATATATATTTAAAATAAACATATATCACCACAAGCATGTGTTTCTCACTCTGTTCTAATTACATAAACTAATATATAGTAATTATCCAATATTATATTAATAATAATACTGCTGCTCCTATAAATCAATTTTAATTTATACATAAAATATTTATTTTATTTTTCCCACAAGTATCCATATTATTACACAATTTCTAATAATTAGTATATATATTATATATATATATATATGGTTTATTATTACTTTACTTTATTACAATATATATATAAGTAATTAATTATAATAATATTATACATTATTTTAATTATTATATAAGTAATTTAAATTTTGCAAAAAAAAAAAAAATGTATATAATTATCATATTGATGTCATAAATTATGTAATTGAATGACATAAAAAATTTTAAATATAAATATCATTATAAACCTCAATTTATTTTAATTTATTCAACTCTTTTATTGTTATATTTTTAATTATTTGTCAAATTAAAGTTATAAAAATTAAAAAAAACGAGGAAGAGTGTGGTAAAGTAGACTTTGTCAACTCTGGGATATTATATCATCCGGTTAATTACTTTTGGCAAAATTTCAAACATACAGCTTTATTAAGTGTAGTGGAATACTCATATAAAAGAAGGAGTTGTATGGCAGCTACTCGAACCTTCTGCAGTAGACCAAACAAATTTTGCAAAAACTTTGACCATTACACTAAACTATTTTTTGCAAAATTTCAGACACCCAGCTTCAATAGGTATAGAGTAATACTTATATAAAATAAGAAGTTGTATGGCAGCTACTTGAACCCACTGCAGTACCAAATTTTTCAGAAACTTTGGCCATAAAACTAAACTACTTTTGGTAAAATTTTAGACATGTAGCTGTAATAGGTACAGAATAATACTCATATAAAAAAAGAAGTTGTATGGCAGCTACCATGGGCCAAAATAGCTGGATATGGACTAAATGGCATAAATAGCGATGACAGCTCTTGCAAAAAAACGAATTTGCGAAAATTTCATGATCGTAGCTCCTTTAGTTTTTGAGTTATCGTGCGGACGGACGGACGGACGTACATACATAGCTAAATCAATTTATTTTTCGATTTTAATCCGATCCGTACACTTGAGTCTATATCTACCCCCCCCCCCCCTCCTTCTCTGCGTCACAAACGTAATGGGAAATTTATTATACCCTTTGACTATATAGTCATACGGGTATAAAAACAAAACTGATTAATTAATTTTAATTGAAACTTAAAAATTGAAAAAATAAAAAAATATTTAAAGAATACTCTGAAAAAAAAACACAATTAAAAAAATAGAAAACTGAAATAATGAGCTTATTAGTTTAAGAATGTCTGGCCGTTGTTTTTTACATGCTAGTAAAACTCTAGTAACGAATTCCTTTATACATAGCTAAAAAATAGATATGTAGGCTTGCCTAGGGGGCTAAGGAGTTAGAATGAAAATAGGATAGACGAGGAGAGTTGGGTGCTAGGTTACAAACAAACTTATTTAAGTTATTTTTAAAACGTTGCAAACTGTATAATGGTATATTTCTATCTGAACACATTGGATGGGAGAATTTTCTATATTCTAGCATTTGTTACAATAAATGAGATTCCATAAAAAATTTCTTAAACGTTTATTTTAATAACAGCACTTTGTCAATTGTTATCAGATTAATGTTCTCTACGACATATTTAACATAGTTACAGAACCCGGCCCTTTAAAGAAGCCCTTAAATCACTGACCAATCTCAAATTTTAAATTCAATTTCTATAAAAATGTTTATTCAAATTCATTTATTCAATAACTTCGACTTAAAGGCGATTCTAAAATTCGGTCATTGAATTTTCTGTCAGTTGCAAGTAAATTTTACAAAAATTTCGAATTTTCGATATTCTTAAGAACTCGAAAGCTGCTAATGTCTAAAATTGATATTTCAAAAAATTGGGATTACCTAAAGAGATCAAGATGCAAAAACAAATAAAACCCAATCCTGGTAATAACATGTAGGAGGAGGTAAACCCAAAAGTATATATTTGAACCAAATTTGTCGAAGAGAGGTCAATAACTAGAACCTCAAAAGTTGTTAGCATTTTCAAAAAACCACTAAAACAGCTTTACTTTATTCAAAAAAGTATTGGATCTTGAGTTTTCGCAACTTAAGTTATTAGATAACTGTATGCAATTGCTTTTAGCATATATTTAAGAGTGTTGCCAAATTATTTTTAAAATTCAATCCGAAAATGGTACGATATTAATTAGTAAAAATTCAATTTGACAGCCTGGCCTATGACCTGTACTTAAACTTTCTTTAAGACCAATTTTTTGGAACCATAATGATTCAATAAACTAACTATAACATTTCTAGGAATCCACCGATATTAAACTATTCATGTATTTATGTAAGTTCTTTAAAACCCAATTGATGCCCATTAATACCAAAGCTTGATTTACAGATTAAATATAGGAATAGGATGTGGCTGCAATACGAAAAACTAGCCACAAAATTGGAGCCTGATCTCATAGCTAGTTAGAAAAATGAGCTGCATCCAGAAACTGCCATTATATCCTGCCTTGTTTAAATAAAAATAACAATATGGAAACTTTTTTTTTAATATTCATTAAATTTATTTTAATTACTTGTTTCATTTAAATAAGCATTAATAGTTTCAAGCTTTTAAACCAAATTTTATTTATATTAACTATTCTTTTTATTTTTCACATATGAATACTTGAATTGATTATAAAGTGTTTTTAATTCAATACAAATAATACAATTAATACATATATAATAAGTCAATTAATTAATATTAATTCATCAGATATATATATACTTAATAAAAATTAATTATATAAATTATATATATATATATAGAAAATAGATTATCATCAATAGATGATGAGCTATTTAAATGAAATGAATTAAATTAATTTCCATTAATTAGTAAATAATTAAAAAAATACAAATTAATTGTGAATTAAAAGATGACATAAATTAATATATAATTTAATATAATTTATATTTAATGTCTTAATTAAATACATTAAAAATTGTAGTTAAAAAATTAATATATTAATATTTAAATTAAATTTACCTTAATCAAAATTTTGGTAGTGAAAATTTAATTGAATACTTTGTAGCCACTGCTGGATGACACAGTGCTTGGAGTTCCGACATTTAATGCAAGAGTTTCAATTCCGAATAAAAGTGGAAAAAAATTTTTATCTGATTTTCGACTCGACTCAGCTACAATTTAAATTAATAGCTTATAACAATAAAAACAAATAATTTAATAAAAAATAATTTAATTGAATAATATAACTCACAGATATAGAATACCATATAACTGAAATTGAAAAATTAACTGAAATTAACTGAAATGTTATAAAGATCTCAAGATTAAATTGTATGTGGCAATTAATTACTCTCAAATATGGTAATAGTTACCAGGTTTCAAACTTTTGATAAACTTTAAAGTAAATAATGAACACTATGGTATAAATCAGATTATGGTATTTTCTTACAGCGACTTATCCATTACTAGTTGAAATTTTGGCTTTGCTTCTTTTGGATCTACAATTACTTTAATTTCTATTCATAGTCATGCTCTCTTAGCTCATTGTCAAAATCTTAAACTAAAATAAGTGTATATTTAAAATAAGCAAGGCTGAACTTTCAATATCAACTTTTATTTCTAATCAAAATCTTAAAAAATATTAAATTATTCAAGTAACTATTTTATAAGCACTTAAAAACTGTAAAATGGTGGGGCTGAGCTCTATTGTACCAATCAATTATCAAATAATAGAGATAAGTGGTAAGTGCCAAAGAGCCCAGAACAAACAAATTTTCAAAAGGCGAGGAATGCTCTAAGAAATTATTTAAGTTGTATTTTTAAATTTGGAAAAAAGAACTTTGCAAAGTTTTAGAATAGGACTGACATAGCATATACCGTTACACAGGTTTTTAAAAAACAAAATTCAAAAAGTGTAAGTTCACCCTACTTAATATAAGCCAACCTGTACTAATCAAATTTACATCGTATTATATAGAGATACGTCATAATGATTTAAATATCTCCCTAAATATTTTGAGATATTTACCGTTATTGAACTATATACAGTTAGGGCCCCTTAAAACCAAATGCGCCAATTAGGATTTTTACAGAAGTTCATTATTTTTATTGAATTTTTATTTCGGCCCTTATTGTAAGTAGACTGGTTTTTCAAATTCTAGAAAAAGATTAGAATTCTAATTTTGTATTCAACTCTAAAATCCTTTAAATCGCGGTTTTTTTAAAAAAAGATTTCCTAACCCGAGATAATGGAACTCTCCCTATTATATAAAAATACCTAATATTATTTTTCATATATTCCTCTTCGTCGAAAGTCTTTTAAGAATTTCCATTAGAAAACCAATTAATAATAGAACCTATTAATTATTAATTTCTTAAAAACTAAAACCCACACATTTTTTTCAAAAAAAATTTAATAAAGAAAAATATTTAAAAAACAAAATATGCCTATCAATTCTCACCTTCAAATTTTATTAGTATAGGTATATATTAACTTATTCTCATGGGCATTTTGTTTCTCCATAAAATAACAAAAAAAAATTTATAATTTATTTCTGAAATCCTTTAAGTATTATCCTTTGTTTATAATATATTTCAATTTTTATTCTAAATCTGATTTAAAAAAAAAACAAAAAAACAGCATCGTTTACACCTTAACACTTTTATCCTAAAAAAAAACAAAAAAAAAAAAACCCAGAGTAAAAAAATAAAAATTGGTATGTTATTCCCACAAATCCCTAAACATACATAATAAATGTCGAAATGTGGAAAACCTCAAAAGGATCATAACTTTAATTTTAAAAAAAACAACAACAAAAATAACCATATGTCAGAGCCATTCACATACCGTTCACATTTTCTCATTATTTTTTTTTTCAAAATTAAATTTGCCATAAAAGGTAAATACCTTAAAAAAACAAAACTGAAAAGCCTTGTAATTATTTTTTAAAGTGACCAGCTGTATATAAGAAGCTTAAAAGCAACTAAGAGAATTTTCTTTTACAAAAGTCACCTATTGGAGCTGTGCGTAGCTTCTATAGGTGGTGTGCGACTTATCACACTGAAATCACCACTATTTTAGAACATAACTTTAAAGTGTGATCAGTGATACAAATGTACAGTTCGGTTTCGAGGATTGGATTTAGGAAATTCCGGATTACAGGATTATGGGGGATAGAAAAAATTAGATGGGATATGTAAACGAAAAATGTTAAAGTTATTTTTAAATTGATCTAAATCGTATATATATTACAAACTTGTATGGTTCCAAATCCCAGATGAGCGCATGACAAACAAATTTCCGTAAGGTGTGTTGCGCCATCTTCAAAAAATATGTGTAGGTATGAACATCTGATTCGCCTTTTATCTTCTGAATATTATCTTTCGACTATTGGTAATGATTTTCGATTTATATTGAATATTATTCAATAAATAGTTTCAATAATTAATTTGCCTTTTTCTTATTGTCATCTTGCATTTAACCTATCGGTGTTGTTCGGCCTTATATCCTTATATCTTCAATCCTCATGTCTGCTAATTCATATGTCTTCTAAGCTTGATGTCTTTGAATCCTCAATTAGGATCCACGAACCATATTCAAGCTTATATAACTTCTTTATTATCCAACTACCATTTCGAGTTGGATCATCCCAAATCACCCTTATTAACTACCTTAGCTTAGTCTTTAGTCTTGAAAGATAAATGCATGCCCACCATTTTCATTTTATCTTATGGTCACTTAAGGTTTTAACTTAATATATGGTACATACTTAACAGATGGTCAATTGGTTTTTTTAAAAGTAATTTTTCAATAAAAATTCCCCCGGTTTTTTTTTGTTTCCATTTCTGATCCACGTATCATCTTTAAGGTATGTAAGCTAGGTAAAGCTATAAGCTAAGCTTTTAAATGATATATTGAAAGCAAACAATTATTTTTCTTCGGAAAATTTCAAAAACAAAAAAAAGAAAATTCTTCGGAAAATATAAATAATAAACTATGCTTTTGAAGTTAGGGAATGATGAAATAGAAATGTATGTTTATGTTATATTTTCCTAGAGTCGTTTTTGAGGCTGATTACTGTAGGTTTTTTTTTGATTTATTTCCTAAAGCTCATTTTACTTTTAACAAAAAAAATCAAAAAAAAAAACAACAAAAATCAAATAATTATTTCAGAAAAAATAAAAATTTTTTTTCAACTAGAAGTTAAATTTAAAAAAATATGCTGTGTCCACTACAGAACCAACCGCTTTTACAGGAAAATCATAATGTGAAACATCTTTCAAAGATTGTTACTATTGCATACATTTTTTTATCTAACTATCAAAGGTTAGTTTTTTTCCAGTTTGAATTTAGTAATGCGTTATCAACAATGCGTCAAAGCTAATTTAAAAATTTTTATGCATGCAAATAATGTTAAAATATGTTCATATTAAACTGGTACTTGAAAAAATCTACAAACTTTTTTTTGAATTTAATTAAAGGACACTAGTTTGTCATCGGATCAAAAATCTTCCTACGGCAAGGCTGTGGCTCTTTATTTTTTGCAACAAAAATTACGTAAAAGCCACTTTTGTAGTAGTTTCGGTTTACGAAATATTTTTTAAAAAACCCAAAAACTACTCATTTGACCTACCACTTGGGTAACCCGATTTTCTCCAAAAGCTTTTATTAAAATATTAACATCAAAATCTTATATATAAAATTGTAAAACATTCCGCGTAACCGTTTAAGCTGCACACGTGTTCACAGACAGTCAGACAGACGTACATACATACACACAGACGGACATCATAAAAAAAAACAATGTTTCATGAGTTTCTCCACACCGGAGTAATGCATATATTCAAAATTCATAGCGTCCAATTCTTAGTGCGATAACAATACCTACCGCCGCCCGCTTATTATATTTCATATTAGCGGTTAGTAAAAAACGAAAAGTTAAACAAAAAAAAAAAAAACAAACAGAAAAATCCCACAAAATACCATAATTTAAGGATTTAATGTTAACCAAGAAAAAAAAAAAAATATCGTTATCCTTGTTTTTTGAGATATTGTGCAAAAAAAAATTCCTAAATAAAATTTTTTGTTTAATTCTTTTTTAAATTAAAGGAAAAACTGAATCTTTTATTCCAAATTTTCCAACGTTTTAGCAAATTAAAGGAAAAAGAAATCCTTAAAAATGTGATCCTTTTATTTAAATGTGGTCCTTAAAAAAAATTAAATTTTTTGAGCTTTCAATAAATGATTAGTTAAAAGGAAATTTTAAAGTCATAAAAAAAAAAAATGTAAAAATAATTTTCATTAAATTTTATCTAAATTTAAATGAAATTTTAGATTAATATGAAGAGAGGAGTCATTAGGATTTACCATATTTAAAATTTAAAGACCTAATTGGTTTAATGGATAAGATTTTTGGTTATTTTTAAACTAAGATAAGAGGGATTAAGGATTTAGAATTTTTAAAATCTGTTGATCTCTTATGAAGTTTTGAATTTCCTAAGATTAGAAGGGAATTTTAAAATATTGATTCTGTTTGTCATTAAATTGTTTCCTTCTCCTCCTCTTTATTTTTTTTTAATTTCTTTCCACCCCATAAGCGTTTATAGTGCATTCACCAAGTCCCTTTCTTTTCAAGAATTTGAATTCAAGACGTCAATACTTAGAGAACGATATTGTAACCACTAAGGAATTAAAAGAATTGATCAAGTTGCTTCAGTTCCATGAAGAGGTTTTAAACCCGGAACCTTGTACTTAAAAAGGTGGCATCCTAATCATTAGATAAAAAGCATGGAACAAGTCGTTTCAGTTTTGTAAGCGAACTGGGTTCGAACTTGGAAATTACTTGAAAAGTTGACGTTTTCATCACTTACCTTTTATAAAGAGTTGAAGGGCATTCAACAAGTCGCTTTAGTTTCATATACAGGGTTTAAATCCAAGGCCTTCTACTTGAAAGATCAGTGGTAAGAGTCTGTGGTAACAAAGGGATAAAAATCATGCAACAAGTTGTTTCATTTTCATAAACGGGGTTTGAACTTGGAATCTAACTTGAAAAGTCAGTATCTGAACCAATACGCCATTTTTCAGAACCCATATTAACAGTATAATAAATTGATTTATTTTTAAAGGTACACAAGCATATTGCCTTTAAATTGTGTCTCTCCTAACCTTAATTAGATCATTTAATCTATGATGCAATATATAAGAGTGGTTCAGAACTTCAAACTTAAGCTTTACAACCTCCAATACAGAGACTACTGACACCCTAAAGACTATTAATTTTAGAACTCAAATTTTCAATATTTAATTATTAAAGAGAGTTTTCAATATTAATTTGAAGTTCCATTTTAACAAAACATTTTAGTCAATTTTGAAAGTTCCGATTTCCTGTTTATCCATTGAAAATTTTCTCAGGTTACGGATCTACTTTCTATGTTCATTCATTAATATATAAAATTACCTATATACTAATTAGAACAATATTTTATAATCATATTATTACTTCCTTATTTCCACGTTTTTTTTAAATTAATCTCCATGTTCCTTGTTCCAAGATCCACATGTGATTAAAACACGCTTATCCGCCTTTCAATTGAATCATTAACAAGTTACAAATAAAAATCCAAAAAAAAAATGGTAAAAATTTCTAAGAATCTTTTAATTAAATTTTACAAAGTTGGTACATTGTTATTCAATCTTGTTTTAGCTAATTTAGAACTTAATTATTTCAACATAACTTTATCAAATATTTGATACTTCTTCTTTTTTTGGGTAATCCCCTTAATTCCAACAAAGTACTTATCTAAATCTTAAAAATTTTATTAATAGAATTTATAAAAAAATATATACAAATAAAAATCTTACTTCCTTAAAATTTAATTTCAATAAAATTATTTATATTGTGTATTATAGATTTCCAGGATATTTGCCTTCCTGTGTATGTAAAACATAACACAAATACTCCTAGACCTTGGAATTTAAAAAAAAATTAATCAACTTAATATGTGTATTAAAAGAAAAATTTATAAAAATAAACCAAAAAAAAATGTAATCATCAATATATTATGATATAACAAATTGTTTCTTTATCTGTTTCATTTAATTTGGTAAGAAAATAAGTAACAGACACGCTTCTATTAAACTTTATCCACAGTAGTTAGGTAACAACAGATTTTATATTAATTTTACATTTTCTTGTAATTTTTTAAGGCTCTGCGAAAAAATTTCCAAAACAAAATTGCTTAAATTAAAAAAAAATTGGTAAAGTTTGTGAGAACCAAGTTCAAATGAGATTAGTTCGTAAAATAGGGAATTGGGTTTATTTGAGAGGGAACTGATCTGAAAAAGTCGTAAAAAAATCGTAAATATTGCCAAAAGCTCTCAAACTAATGCTTTTCTCAGAAAGGGAGAAAAGGATCTTGAAAAGGTCTCCAGAATACTAAAACCTATGCTAGTGTGTGATTTCTTACCAATAAAACCTTCCCCCCAAGCCAAAACAATTTGATAAGCAACTAAACCCGCTTGCACAGTGTAGTGGCTGAACATTAACACAATATACAATAAAATATAGGGAACTCTAACTTTGATTGATGGAAGAAATTGTTGAAAGCTGGTGAGCGAAACTTTTATATGTAATAGTTACAGTGTATTATAATACGCTACAATGTATCTTTACAGCTGTCTGGAGAATTGGATACTTTTCTTCTAACTCCAATTATAGCTAACTTCTAACTCCATTTCTAACTCCTTCTCTTCAATTTTGAATGACGGGAGAAATTAAGGTGAAATTGACAGGACCTTAAGTTGGTGAAAGTTCCGTTATTTTACAGTTAGAGTGTAAAATTTTTGCAGATGCAATATGCAATTATTACAGTTACAGTGTACAATATGTTACAATGTACAAGTTTCAGCAGTCCGGAGAATGGGGTACTTTTCTTCAGACATCAGTTCCAAGCACTCCCCAGTTTTAATTTGCGGAGATAAATTGAAGATGTGGAGAAATGAAAAGATGTTTCGGCTGCTGAAAACTCCAATAATATGTTGCAATGTCGATAATAAGTTAAAATCACATTGTACAAATATTTTAAAGAATTTCAGAGAATTGAAGACTATTTTTATTTTGGGGACTTTTTCCGTTATCAAAACTTTTACACTCCCATCAATGGAGATTTTCATATAATGTAAGTGATTTCTATAGGATACTTTTAGATAATCATAACTAAAAAAACAAAAAATGTATATATAAGCATATATAAACTTATGTATACTTATATTCTTAAATAACTTATCATTACCTAACAAATTTCTTCTCAAAAATTCTAAGAATAAAACAGATAATAAATTATTCATTTATTTTTATATAATACAATACCATTAGAATATAAACAAGACAAAATCACTACTAAATAAGAAAGTATATATATATATAAATGTAAATATATATATATATATATTATGTAATATTTAACATTGTTTGTAAATATACAGTTAAATAAATATCATTTATTATCTTTGAAAATTTCATCATTTAGATTCATTCATTTTATTTTATCAAAAAATTCATTTCCTAATAATGTTATTTTCATCTCTCTTACACTACTATCATTACAGAATATATACTAATACATTCAAAAAACAGTACATATTTGTTAATGTATTCCAAAATTGATTAAATATATGTCCAGTTTTTTTAAATACTGTAGTAATGATAGTCGAAAAAATATACAAAAATGGACTAAGAACAGTTATACGAGTAGGATAGGAAATACCGTTATTTTGATAGGAAATGCCGTTATTGGGATGAAAATGAATTTTTTTATGTTTTTAGATGTAATTTACATAAGTATTTATACGAGTACGGAATATAATATACATAAATACCACTTAATTGTAAATATATTTGTAAAATATTTGAATTAAGTTAAATTTCAGTACATTAATATTTATTCTTCTTTTAGTGTTTTTTTGTTTCTGAATATTTATTAAAACAAAACCTAAACAAGTCATTACTTAATTATATTCTAATGGAGTTTTTTTCTTTGTATTAAAGATTAATACATTCTCATTTTTCCAGGGAATTTTTAAAAATATAGTTGAGGACATTGTCCTGTTAGTTTTGTCGGTCCGTCCATTTGTCTAATTTCGAGATTTAAACATCCACTGTACTATTAAGTCAGAATTTCATTCTGAAAGTGCACCCTTCAAAAATAAGAATGCTAATATTCAACCCGTTTTTTTAAGCTAGATAGGTTAAATACTCAAAACAGTTTTATTTTAATATAAGGAGCTGCAGCTCAAAGTATGTCCTATATCTGGAAAATTCTTTTTGTTATTAAAACTTGGAACCGTAGCTGGAGCTTCTTTAGATACTTCAGAGAATGTTGAACAATTGGAAACGAAACTTTTTGGAACGTAATTCTGAAAATGGATTCAAGATTCTTTTAACAATTTTTTAAATGAACTTTTTTCTCCCAGCCACCACTTACAGAGTCACTTTCGCTTTTAAACACAAGCGGGGTGCCCTCAAAAATAAAAATGGCCAATTTCACCTAACCGCACATTTGTTTCATAGATCCACCCTAAAGCTTAGTTCAAAAGGGGTGCTTAGTTCAAAAAGGGTGCTGATTTTGCTGTGCTAAAGTCAGACACTACCTATAGAAACTATGCGCAATTCAAATAGTTGGCTTTTGAAGCTTCCACTTTTCAGATTAAAAAAAAATAAATTTATGCATATTTTTAGGGGCAAATTAAATAAATTAAATACCATTTTTAAAAAAAACATACTCTGTATACTTTAACTAGAAAATTAAATAAAAATCACAACAGTTTTATTTATTTACCGTTATAATTACGATTCTATTGAATTTTTCATCATATACTCAGATTAAATTACAGTAGTTGATCTTTTTAGATACTATTATTAATAACTATCCAATAATAACTATTCACGACTAAACTTTATTATTCAAATAATTTCCAATTCAATGGAAATTTTATAGAAATTCAAACATCTGTTGGTTAAAAATATATATATATATATATATGCAATGCAGTTAGTATAGTGAAATTGAATTATAGAATGACCAATAGAACTGAACTGGTAGTTTCGGGAAATTTGAATTAATTGAATCATTGAGCAAATATGAATTTATAATGAATTCAATGAGTAGGAAAATAAAAAAAAAGAAATTATTCACTAAAATTTAATGAAAATTTCAAAATTTTCTACATTTTTTTTTTAAATATTTAAATTCAAAAATATTATTCTGTTGATTTATGATCATGTTTAATATTTGTTTGTGGAAATTTTTAATACTTTTTTCCAAAATAAAATAAATATTATGAATTTTTGAAAAAAAAAAACTGATTTGAATATTGTTTTAAGAAAATTAAGTTTATAAAAATAAATCAACTCGTGCTTTAGAATTTCTATTATTTTTTTTTTTAATATAAGTAATTGAAATTGGAAAATTTGTTGGTTTGATTGGTTTTTGGTTTGGGGTTTTTTATTTATTAGTTTTCGAAAAACTTTAAAAAAAAACTAGAAACTATATAGTCTAAGACCCCGTAACTTGGCACACCTTCCTTATTTTATAAAACTTAAAAGTTCCTCAGCGCTGAAACCATGGAAGCATACAATTAGGAACGGGCTAGTAGAAAGTTTGGGTTATCGTGGCTTTGGCAGACGTTATATGTTAAAGTATTAAAAGTGAATTTCAAACATGTTAATTGGGTTTACTATTAGAAAATAATTCCTCGAAAGCCAGAGAGTTTCGATAGTTCTAACTCCTAGTCAGGCGTACATACATGGCAATTAATTTGATAAAGTTCGATAGTTGGAGTGGATTTGATTCCTTACCTTTTACTTCTATATAGTAAGTAATGAATGTCAGCTGGCGCTCTTATTTGAAGTGGTGTAGAAGTTTCTCTTTTTTCTAAACCTTAAATATCAGATCCTCGCACATAATTAATATGAAGGATATTAGAGAACTAGTTAATTTATATAACTTTACAAGCAATTGAATATCAAAGTACAACAGAATCTTAGAAAAACGGTATCGAAAGTACAGGAGCGTACAAAAATCTAAAAATAATAAATCTTCCAAAATTTTTAGACTAAAATTAAACCATCTAAAAATTCCCCGGCAAATCTCCAATTGGATTCCTGAGGAAAATTAAAAAAACCTGTGTCTATTTTTCGAAATCAACTCAGTCACCATTTGTCAGTGGGTTCAAATTAACTAAGGTCAATCCTAACAATAAGAATATAATAAGTCCCCTCCTGTTCCAACATAAGCATATGGTATAGACAGAGGCCTTTTAGCCTAACAGTTGAATAGTCAAAACTTAAAAAAGTAAAAATTCCAAAATTGACAAATCTTTTTTGCTTTAAATAGTTGAATTCAATATTAGGGAACTTCCCTATTTTTCGAACAAGCTCTTTTTTCCGGTGAATTGTCCTTTTGCGGTTCTGCATTGAAAATTTTGTTTAAAGCCTATTTGGACCCACCATTTTTGATTTTCAAACGATTTATTTATTAAAATCCAAGCAATTGGGCTTAAAATTCCCCTGAGAAAATTAAAACTTAAATATTAGTTCTACGATTTAAAAAAAGTTCTAACAGATTTAAAGATTTATAATATATTTTGAAAATTTGTAGATTTATTTATCTTTATTTATCTAACTTTCAGCACGGTGTAAATTCAATAACAGTAAAACTAGTAAAAAAAATGCTAAGAACCTGCTAAAAATAATTAATTAATTGTCATTCGAAAATCATATTTCCATTTTTGTTCAATATCAACGGTACTTATTCTTTAAAAAAATCCGACATGAGAACTTCACCTGTTCAAATTTCACACCTTAAATTAAAAATTTAAAAACATTATTCATTTTATTTTATATAATTAATAATTTGTTTTTTTTTTTTCATTTTTTTTCAATAAATTTTCCAGATTCAGTGAAATTAAAATCCACCTTTATATTTGTTTTTGAAGGAAAATTTATACACGATTAAATTGTGAAAAATACATTAAACTTATAGATATTTCCTGTATATATAAAGAAACAATTTAATGCATTTTCCAATTTAAGTCATTAATAAAGAAATTCTTTTCAATGTGAATGTCTCTATTTGATAGAACATTAATTTGAATTTTTCTTCATTCTATGTGATAATAATTCATTATCATAAAAGTGACTTCGCGATAGAACAGAAAGTAACTTTGAACATCTGCGCTTCCTTAAAAGGATTTTTCAATTTTTCCTTTTTTTTTTTTTTTTTTTATTTTTCCTAATAAATTTAAAAGTCTGTGTATTAAATAATTTTATAAATTATTATTCTAAGTTGGGAAGAAGTAAAAGGAAATTATTTCTTTAAGAAGCATGAAGTTCTATTGGAAGAATGAGATTTAGGTGTTTTCTTAAAGTTTGGGAAGTATTAAACAATTTTATATTTGGTGTCATAAAAGGTTGATTACAAAAATATTAGTACTAAAACTTTAAATTTTTTATTTACTTTTAAAAATACCAATGGTGCAGAGCCAGACTTCCCAAAGCCGAAAGTCCAATAGGACAATAATAATAAGACTAAAGTTCAAAACTCGCATGGGACTTCTGTATCTTTATAGTCAGTCCAAAGTCCCAATAGAAGTTTTGGTACTACTGACCCTTGCACCTTAAGAATAACTTAAAAGAACAAAATATTTTTGAACAAATTAGAATTAGCCTTGAAGCTTTATCTATATAATTTATAAATATTGAAATAATAATGTCCGTAAATGTGTAGGTCAAAACTGACTTAAATGAAGGCTTTGAAATAAGCAGACAAAAGTTTTTAAATTCTTAAGGTTAATTTATATTGGAGCTGCGATATTTGAAAAGAATATTGATACAAGCGCAGCTTAGAAAATTTAATCTATGTTTTGAATTGAGTAGCATTTATACTAATGCTCTTACTAACACTCTTGTCATTTACGCTACACGCTGCTGCACTATAAACACACCCATAGAATAATAATCTAAAAGACAATAATTTAATGTGTAATATAAAAACACCATAAATTTTAAAGATCCAGATCCGATATATGATAGGAAGTTACCCTTTATCTAGAGGAATAAATAAATTCATGAATGAACATGAACATGAACTCGTACAAAGTTCCCGAACCTATTATATTTTCTGAATTATTTTTTTTTGGTGGTTTTTAAGTAGTGGTAGTTTTCACTGCCATAGAGAAGGATTGATTTTACGCATGCTTTGTATATTCCTATTCTCGTGCCTCTCTTTAATTATGGTGATCTCACACATTTTATTACATTCGTCGAAATACATAAACCTACAAATTTTTAACAAAAGTAGTGCCTCCCCTAGTTCTTTGTCAGTTTCGAAATACATACCTCCGAATAATGAGCTGAACTTCCTTCTTAACAGTTTATTAGTAAAATTTTCCAAAAGCAACAAAAGATAAGATTAAGAAGTCTTCATTATATAAATTTAAAGTAACTAATAACTTATAAGTACTTATCCCAATTACCATACAAAATCTTGTAGTACTTACCTTCTAATTTCGAAAAACTAATTTAAAAATTAGAAAATATAAGTTGTTAAAGAAAAATTACGAATTTTAAAACTAAATTATTAAGTAAATGATAATGAATTCAACAGAACTTTGTATTTACACTGTTGTTCAACTTCAGAAAGTTTTTCTTAACAAAATAGAAAACCCAATTTTTTTTTAAAAATACAAAATAAAAAATTAACAAGAAAGCATTAAATTTAATTAGAGAAAAAAAAACCTGTGAAAAAAAAAGAAAATTTCGAATGAAAATTTATTTTTCTTTTCTTTACTGTCTACCTTTTATTTTCTTGTACTTAGTGTTTGATATGTGTTGTACTTTTTTATTTTAATGATTTATCTTTGCAACGCACTAATTCTGCTTTGTTATTGTTTTGTTTTTTATTATTTTATAACTAATTCTTTATTATTTTATCATTATTATTATTATTATTTTAAATTTATTATTATAATTTGTTGCTGTTGTTATTATTTTATTATCTTATGACTACAAAAATAATCAAGTAATGTAAGAAACCAAGAGTTCAGGAAAAAGCTCATTAGGAAATGTTAGTTTTTTAACCCTTATAGCCCTTAAAAAGAGGAAGTCCCGCTATGTTTTCTGAATAAACTAATTTCTGGATATCTTTTTCCACCCAATATTTTTCTGAAGAAACTTATGATTACTCTTGTATATCTTACACTTCCCTTGATTTTTGTAAAGAAACTTCCGGAAATTAATCTTCTCTCCTTAAAGTTCAGATTCTAGGTATTAATAAGAATCTTTAGAAATCTTTTTTGAAAAGTTTATTGTATAATATAAATATGTAAAAAATAAAGGGGCACTGACTGACTTCAATATTACATATAAATAGCGATAGAACTACAGTGCAATCACATTGTACTACAATGTATTGCTATACAACCAGTAACTAGTCTATTGCAATGTAGATTATTTGAAAATCTACAAATTTTTGTTGACAGCCATTTATACCCATTTTTTACACATTATATATGCGTAGACAAATCAGAGAGTCTTCTAGATTACCTTTAATTTTAGGGAGCCCTTTATGTTTAAGAAAAAGTGGTTAACACATGTAAAAACAATGTTGTAGTTTGAATTTTTTTATATTACTTCAAAAAAAATTTAAAGAGATATTTAAACAAAATGTTTAAAAATTTCGAATTATCAGTTTTTAACCTTCACAACTCCTAAACGACTGGGGACACAAAAATATTTTTTTAAATGAGTCATTCTTATTTACCAAGACCCAACTACTCTCAAAATTTTAAGTTCCTAACTAAAACGGTTTGAAAGATATAAGAGGTTAAGACTTTGGCAAAAATTAAGTTTCATATAACGGTAAATTAAAATACCGTATGGCAACAATCCATATTTATTTTATATACATTTATTAAAGATTCGTAGCAGCTATCACCTCTCTTTTCCAGAATGAAAATATACCTTATAGAACATGTGGTATAACGATTTAAATATTAGGCTCAACACCCTATCCACAACTAAAATTTCGTCGCCATGCATAAACACAGATAGACTGTCAGAATGAAACTAATTAACATTTTTTCTAAAATTTTTCTGGAAAATATAATTTAAAAGACAGTTAAAATTTTGAGTTAACAGTAAGGTACTAAAGTTATTATTGTATACAACCAGCCGATAACTAAAATTTTTAGAAAAACTTTATTTTAAAAACGTTCTGGTTTATGAGCATTCAAAAATAATAACGATGGCGACAAAAGCGACAACAACACATTGATAATGATTATGATGGCGACATTAACCGATACAATGATAATGATGATTGTGATGATGATGATTACGATGACTATACAAAAATAACAAAATATTATTATTAAACAACAAAAATATAGCAACAAGCGACAATAAAAGGTGGAAAAGTTGAAAAGCAAAAAGACAACAAGACAACAGCAACCTAAAAAGTTCGCGTATAGTTCACAAATTATCATTTTTTTTTTTGAATTTTTGTTTTTTGTTTTTTTGTTTTTTGTAATTTCAAGTCACCATACTTACTGCCTACTAACGGTGCTCAACCTACCGTGAAGTAGTACTTTTGTCTTATTTATATATATACAAATTTTTTATTTTTGCCTTTTGTAATTTTTTTAACGAATTATGTATTTTACAATTTTGATGTCGTTGTTGTTGTTGTTGTTGTTGTTGTTGTTGTTGTTATGGTTGATGTTGATGTCATTGCATAGAAAAAGAAATATACATATATATGTATAAGTATTTATATTGAAAATGCAAATAAGGGGGCACAAAACTAAAAAAGGTAAATTTAATATAGGGCTTTATAGTTTATTATTTGTATTAATGGTATTGTTGTTACTATTTTTATTTTTGATGTTGCTATTGCTGTGTCTGTTGTTGTTGTTGCATATACATATATATGAAAAACTGAAAAAAATCAAAAACTAAATTACAAGTAAGTACTGATCATTTTAGGTAAATATTAAATCAATAATAAGAATTAAAAGTCGAATATATATGATTTGTTATTTGTTTTTTTTTTTGTTGTTCTTGTTGCTTTACAACATTTCCACGCGATATTTAAAAAAAAATAAAACATATAATGTAAGTTGGTTTATTACCCCATCTATAAATTTGAAATTTTTATTAAAAAGTTGTCTGCTGAACACAAAAAAGTTTTACAAAAAATTTATATTTTGCATCATATTTGTCTTCAAAGGAAATTGAATACAACAACAGATTTGAGGAATTTAAAAATACCTTAAGCTGGTTTCACGAACTTATTAGCAGTTAAGTTTATTCAGACAATTACTTTACAAATCATTGTACCAAAATTAAAATATATTCCAATTTATATTTTGGACAAAGTTCAGCGTTTACACAGCGCTCCCAGGGCAAGTTGTCACATAACGGTAATTCCTTATACATACCTTCTCTCTAACTGTTCTAGGAGATATGTTAACTATTAATTTAACTATTGTCTATCAATTATAGTCTGGTGCATTGTGTTTAACGGACACTACATTTATAATCCCCAGTCGATTCTAAGAAGGTTAATTCTAATATTATCACAAAAATCGATATCCAGTTTGTATTGTTTGATTTCTGTAGGTAGTATATAAAAATAAATATATTAACTGATGATAGATCTTATTCAATTAAGTGTTTGATAATCGATCTGAAAATTATGTTAGCCAAATTCTTTTAATAATTTTAATGTAATTAATAACCTATAATATATATATATATATATTGCATCCAATTTAGTATAATATTTAATATAATATTTCATAATTCAAATTCTCTCTCTCCTGTCATTCACAATTATTGCCTGCATAGCCCTTCTTAGGATTTCACAAAGTATTAATCGAAGAAATTGGATTTAAAATATGATCTCAATTTCTTCAGACAAATTTTACCATATAATTAAATTTCAGAAGTTTAACTTTGATTTTGTAAATGGTCTGAAATGTGTTTGTAGAATATATCAAAAAAACAATCTATTTTCAGTTGGAATAACAAAATAACAAAATTGAAAATCAAAAGATTATAAAATTTATAATTATTAATTACTCTAGAAGTTGGATGGCATTCAATATTGATTAGAATGCTAATCTCTAAGTCAAGAGACTCGTGTTCGAATTCCAGTAAAAATGAAAAAAAAAATATTTAACTGGTTTTCGACTCAATTCAGTTTCCATTCGCCATTGGATTCAAATTGACTTAACTAACAATTAATAATTCTATATATTTAATTAATTTAATTCAATAATATAACTCACAGATACAAAAAAACTCTTATAATTCAAATACAAAATTATTAAAATTTAAATTATTTTTAATTATATCTGTTAAAAATCTAAGGCCTAGTACTGTCTCATATATTGCACGTGGAATACATTAAGAATCCTAATAATAAGAATATATGTCGGAAACCTTTCCTTCAATTCCAGAATACACCTATGATATAGACAAGCTTGCTTATCTTACCGTTGGACAATTACAAGTTAATAAAAAAAATCACGAAAACTACATTTAGAAACTGATTCAAAAAGAATGGAAAACGGTGGGGTTTGAATTAACTAACATTCAATATCGAATTTAATCCAAAACTTTAAACTGTTCCTTCTGCAGACATCTTCTATATCACATATAAACAGTTATAAAATCATTGATTTCCATTGGTTTTTACGAGTATTTCAATTTTTTTTCCCCAATGAATATCTTAAAACTTTTTAAAACCACAACTTCCACTCTTTTAAATCCCTTTTAAGGTTTCATGTTGTTTTTTTGTTTTTATCATATTGGAACTTTAAAAAAAAAACGACAGTTTAAAAGTGGGTATAAATTCAACTGAATTAAAAAAAAACTAAACAACGTGATACATCCTTATGTAAAAATATATTATACATATAAATATATGCTATAGACATAAAAATCTATTACATACAAATATCACATGTTTATTACAGACGTAAGTACTTATATAAGAAAAATTTATGTAAAATATACCAAAAATGTATAACGACTACCGGGTTTTTTTTTCTTTTTATTATTTTATAGTTTATTTCTGTTTTACACTATTCAATATATTCAACCGATTCAATTCAATTCAATACAATATACAAAAAACAAAAAACACACAACAATTCACTATTTAAAAATAAAAAAAATAAAAAAAAACTAAACACAAAAAAGTACAGGTGAGTTATAGGTATGCAAATATAATAATATATTCATGCATTTTGATATTAGCTTTGGTGTATGGGTGTGTAATTTTGAATATATATATATGTTGGTTCTCTTCAATGTATCTAATAGATATACATATGAATATTTTATTCGATTTTTTTTATATAGTTTATTTTATTTTTGCATGGGAGTACCATTGAATTTATATTGTTTGCTTTGTTTGCTTTGCTTGTACTTTAATACCTGTATAAGAATGTAGTTCACAAGTTATACTAAATTGATCATTACGTTTGTGACGCTCTAAAGGAGACAAAGTAAATATTTTAAATCACTCAAATATATATAGATCGAATAAAAATGAAATAAGTAAGTCGATTTGGTAATGCGTTTGTCCGTACGAGCTACTCAAATCCCGTAATTTAGGGTGAGGAACTACCGTTAGAATTCTGAAGTTTTCAGAAATTTTATTTGAAAAACCATCGTCGTCTTTTAACCCAGCTTTTAAGATTGTTTATAGTTTCTAAGATTGAATATGTATTAAATTTGGCAAGCTGGTTTAAGTAGCTGCAATAAAACTTTTGTTTTATATGAGCATAACTCTGTATCTAATAAACCTTAGTATCTGAAATATTTTTAAATAAAGTTAATGTTTATGTCAAATGTCTGAACAAAAATCAGTTCTTGTCTTTGCAAAAAATACTGAAAAAGAGAGACATGAACTTTTGTTAAGTTGGATTTCTGAATTTTTATCAAAAGGAGTTATACTTTATATCAAAATTTCGTTATTCTAACTTAACAGACCCGTGCAGCTTTTACCAAACTGCGGAATTCATATTCTTATAATCATCTTAGACTTCTAAAATTTTGCAAAAGATGATTAAGTTTTATGGCAAAACCTTCCATATAATTAGTTTTAGGTCAAATGATACAGGTTCGAATGACCGCCATACCAACTTTAGGTGTTGAATATTTTACTAGATGATATGAATTCTTTAAGCCTGGGACATTTAGACAGGGAGCGAGAGATTTTCAGAGAACTTTAAAAATATTGCATATTACATAACTGTAATAAAGAGCATATAAAGAGCCTCAAGCAAGCACAACATAGTAGAACACGCAAAAAAATAGATCGCTGTCACTTGATCGCCCGTTCGAGGCCTTAAATGTAAATTATATCATGTTTACATTTTTAAGTTCTCGTATCCCAGAGTTGACACAGTCTACTCTACTTTCTTCCTCGTTTTTTTTTTTTTATAACTTTAAGCTATAAAAAAAAAAATAAAAAACAAAATAAGAAGAATAACACGAAAAATGATTTTGTTAAGTTGCAACTATTATACAATAGAGTAAATATAGAGTTTATTAATAAGCGTTTTATTCAAAAAATCGCTTTAAACTATTTACATAATATGTATATAATAGCAGCATATATTTATATACAAGTATATATATATAGACATATATATATATATATATATATATATATAATTATACATGTATTATCATTGATACATGATATATGTCCGGTTTGTTCTGATATATGCAAATATGCAAATATATATATATACTTATATTATATATCTGTCATTACATAAGACCGCACTGAATCATTTTTTTTTTAAGTTTCTTCTTTCCTATAAAATACCTACCAGCCTTTTTTTTTAGAATTTTTTTTTTTTTTTTTTTTTATTTTGTATAATTTATTATTAATATAAAGTTGTTATATGTTGCTATTGTTGTTGCTGTTGCTTCTTGATATGTCGGAAATTATTATCATTATTATTAAATACATATTATATTTTTGCAATATGGCTTAATTCAAATTAAGTTGAAATAAATTTTAGAGCAGTCAAAAAAAAAAATAAAGAAGAAAAAGTTGAAGCAGATGTTGCTAATATATAATATGTTTGTTGTAGACCGTTTTTACTTTGTTGTATAGTTGTTGGTTTAAATTTAAAAGGTATATTTTGCTTCCGCACTATATAAATTATAATATATTCTCATAATAAATTCCCTTGCATGGGTGTAAGTAAGTTGGTAGAAATAGGATTACTTATGTATTTAAATGACTTTTGATATAAATGGACAGCAGATATAGTTTGAAAATCAGCTTGTGTTGTAATTTAATAAATTAAAAAATATTTTAATAATATTTTGTTTGTCATGTTATTGTTTTTCGTCATAATTAGGGTGCTTATTTTACTTTTATATTTGAAGACTTCGATAGATCTTGGGTTTTCAAAAAAAGAAACAAAGGAAGGAGAGAAGGTTTGATTGTGACTGTGACAACCTATATAGGATACGTTGTAAAAAGTAATATATACATATAGAAATGTTATGTAAACTTAATATTAGAGTTTTGTCGAATGTATCTTTAGTCATTTGTGAATAAATTCAGGAAATTTGAGATGACTATAACACCTAGAATTTTTAAAAAGCTACTTATTTGTTGTACTTATATTTTCTGATTCTACTTCTACATCTGTTTTACCTTATTAATAAATAAAATAAAATTTTGCATAAATTGTCAGTAAAGGCTTACCCACAATTTACTTAGACACTGAGCTATCCACATATAAGAGAGGAAGTTGTAAGACCCATCGGTTGAACTTGTTTAATTTTAATAACCTAGGCTCCGGCTTATAGAAAACTGATAGAATCAAAGCTTCATAATACTAGCTTTATTGGTTTACATTTCTTTCGATCCCAGAATCCCAGGTATCGTGTGAAAAGCCGTATAAGCTCACAAATCTTAATCTTCTACGAATTGAATCCTGGCTATAACCGTTTTTTTTATATCCAGTGTCAATGGCAATTTTATTGTGCGCTTGAAGTTACATTCGTGTTGGTATAATTTGAATTCTATTAGAATTTTTAACTTTTAACTATGTATTACTGTTTAATAAGTTTTTTAACTTTTAATAATGCTAGTTCGCGCTTATTACCAGTTGGAATATGCAAAGATCAAAATATCCCTCATAATTAAGGACTGAATTTTGAATTTTAATATAAGTATATTCTTTTTAGTCTATCTTAATCCTTGAACTTTTTTCTCAGAATTTTTTTAAATTAATCGATAGACAGGAATTTATAAATTTTTAAAAATAACAGCGTCATATCTGTACTCTTTAAGGTATCTGAAGCGCAATATAGACACCTTCACTTAAAAGTACAACACTTTTTATTTTCTATTTATTTATTTTAAAGTAAAAATTTTCCTATCCTATCCTATACTTTTTTTTAAATATATTTTAAAGTTTTTATTATGTTATAACTAATATTGAAAATATTTATACAAAACTAAGTAATAAGAACTTTTTAAAATAACAAATAAACATTGTTTTGGATGATCTAATTTTACAAACAAAAGCTGTAAAAACCAATTTTAAAACTACTAGAATATTAAATTTTTAAAATTTATATACCTTGTATCCATTAAAGGATTCTGAAAATTGATACAGGATGTACTTTTTAAAGAATTTATTGCATATTATTGCAAATTTAATGCATTTCCACTAAGTTTTGAATTAAATATAACGGTATATGCTCTTGAACTTTATTTTTGTTTAGTTTAGATTGTTGATGCCCTTTTTTAAATTTGTCTGCAAACCACTAGATCAGATCTTCTTTTGTCTTTGATTGGGATCGCAGAAGATATACGAATCTCTTTAGATATATTTTAAATAAATTCTAATAAGAGTTTATTAGTTAAACTTTGTCTGTTATTGTTTCAAAAGACGTTCCTGATATTCCAAAAATTTATATTAAAAACTGGGATCACACTCTATCAGTTTTTAAAAGTAGTTAGAACATTAATTAAGAATTATTAGGAACTTTAATTAAGTTCGACATTAAATTAAAATTAATATATAGTATTTATAATAAATCGAAATTTAGATTTTCTAGTTGATTACTTTTTAAGAATCTAAAGTAGTATAACATTATGATTAAATATACTTATATATTTTTTTTTGATTACTAATAATCGTAGTCAACTGACTGGATCTGATCCTATATAGTAATGTTAATCGTAGATTTTGATTACGATTTTTAAGTAATCACAAACCTAATACTTATATGTCCTATATTGTAATCCAAATTTTACAAATCAGTTTTCGAGCCAATTGTCTTGTCTGAAGTTAATTGCACATACCCACTTATGTATCTATATAAAACTGTTTTTTAGAAATAACAAATTGATTTTAAAATTATGAAAAACCAAATTTACTATTGGTTTAAATGAGTACTCTATAAAAAGTACTCGTATAAGGTTATCTTTCTTTCCTTATTGTTTTTTATGGCAGAACTGACATACCGGTATTAACTTGACCCTAGTTCTGGAGCTTGACCTTTTAAAATAAAATAGAAATTCGACTCTTTTTGTACTAAATTGTTAGACGCGGGAGTTCCTTGCATAAATTGGGATTTTAATTTAAATATTTGTATTTTAACCCAAAAATCAGATTCGGATCTCATAGAATATCAGATAAAATAAATTTAACTTAATATACTTATATACTTTCTAACCATAAACTTTCAATTGTTAATATAGATTCTAAATATAAAATTACAAAATAACGGTACTTCCTCAAACAACTAAAATGAGTACTTTTAATTTTGAAATCTTCCTTCTAATCCTAAAATTTTCCACCAATAAATTGATTTAAATTAAAAATTTAAAATAAAATTTAAAGATCGTTGCTTATACTATAAAACGCGTAATACTTCTCAATTCAAAAATTTGGAAAGAATTATGGTCAGACCTTGTAACTGACATGAAGAAGTGTTCAGTTTCTGTTTTTTTTTTGGCATAAATAATTAATTATATTTACATATAAGTAAGCATATTAAATATAAAGTACAATACAATAAGCTTTATTCAGCCTACTGTATTCAAATTTATAAATAATTGCTGTATCTTTAGAATTAAAATTTACCAATATATAAAATTAGCATCTTTTATTAAACTTTAACATCATTAATATGTGTGGTATACTCTTGAATTAAGCATCCAAATTTTATACAGTTATTAAAAGCAATTTATAAATAAATATAAAAAAATTTAAAATAATAATAAAGTTCTTTTCAAGCTTCTTCTTAAGCACATCTAATTACTTTATATACGTATGTGTTACTTATGACCTGTAATTGTACTTTGGTAGCTGCCTTAAAATGGATTTTTTTTTCTTTTTTTTCTTATAATCTAAAAGGTCTTATGTATAACAATGAAAACTTTGAACTCCCCTGTAGAATATAATATAAAGAAAAAAAAATATATAATAAAACAATGTTAAAATTCAATGATTTAAGATTTTACAGTTATACAATAGAAAACAACAACAAGTAATGAATCAACGGTTTCTAAAACAGTACTTTTACAGTACAAAAAAATTAAAATAAAACTTATTTCCAAAGATTTGACTCCTCCCAAAATTTCAAGTTTTTAACTGAAACCGTTTCTAAGATAATGTAGAATTCAAGAAACGCGTTTCGCCTAACGATAAAAGAAAAGTTAACGTATGGCAACACTTTCTAATTATTTTATACATAATTTGATGATTATTTTATACAGATTGGATAAAATATTATAGTAAGTATAGGGCTTTTCGAATTGGATCTTTCTTGGAAAGTTATAATGTTGTAACTCCGTACGGGCATAGCTCCAGATGAAATAGTTTCTAACCGAAACCGTTTAGAACACAAGTTTCTCCAAAAAATCAACAAATGAGTTTCGCCTAACGGTAAAATAAAAATTAACGTATATGGCAACACTTTTTAATTATTTTATAAATAATTTGATGATTATTTTATACAAATTTGATAAATGCTCGTATAATAATAGGTACAGAACTTTTCGCATCAAACCTGTGTTGGAATGTTCTAACTCCGAATGGGCGGGAGGCTATAGATGAAATTGTTTCTAACTAAAACAGTTTGAAAAATAAGTAGAATTCAAGAATTGAGTTAAGCCAAACGGTAAAAAAAAAATTAACGTATATGGCAACACTTTCTAATTATTTTATACATAATTTGATGATTATTTTATACAGATTGGATAAAATATAATAATAAGTATAGGGCTTTTCGAATCGAACCTTTGTTGGAAAGTTGTAACTCTGTATGGACGGGGCGGGGCTACAGACAAAATGGTTTCTTTCAACTTATTATATTGAGTGTTTTGATAAATCTATTCGTCATTTAAATTTTATTTAATTATTTCATACGATGTAGAGTTATTGTAAACACTCGGACAGACAGATGGACAAAGTGAAATATAGTCACATTTTTTTCCAAATATCTTAAACATACTTTTTTGAAAATATGCTCAAAAGCGCAATTACATAATATCTACTGTATAACAATACAAAAATAAAAACAAAAAAGATAATAGTGAGAAGAAAAAAACGAAAAAAAAACATTTGAATATTTTAACAGATTATATTGTTGTTTCATTTTTTTTTTTTTCAAAATTAAAAAAATAAAAACAAATAACTGTAAAGAAACAAAAAAACAAACATATAAATAAATTTTTATTTTTATGTTTTTGAAAGGAATGAATGTAAGGCTTCATTTAGTTCTTCATTTCTTTGTCTTCAAATTTCATTTACATTTTCTTTACTAACTACTCCTTATGAGTGTTTTTCCTTAATGGTGATCTGTTATTTTGTTCACCTTCTCATTTTTAAATATTTTGTTTCGAATGTTTTTTTTCCTTTTCTTCTTATTTTCTGTTAATGTCAGTTGGTTTTTCTTTATGTGTTTTCCATTGTAATTTTTGTTGCAAAAAGATTTTGAACAATTATTATTATTACGATTTGTAATGCATTTGCATTTTTAAAGTCGTCGGTATTATTGTTGTCGTTAGTATGGTATTATCGTTTTCATTATATGGTATTATCGTTGTCATTAGTTGGTATTATCGTTGTCGTTCTATGGTATTATCATTGTCGTTAGTTGGTATTATCGTTGTCGTTATATAATATTAACATTGTCGTTAGTTGGTATTAACGTTGTCATTATATATGGTATTACACAATGTATTTTTTTTATAATATCTTAAATGTATTAATTTGTCAGCTTATAGTTCTATAAAATGCATAATTTTACAATGCGGAGCTAAAATAATATTGAATGAAGGCATGAGTCATCATAATTTAGACACTTGCGCAAAGAAACTGATTTTAATTTATTGGGCTTTGGCGTTATTAAAGTGGTCTTTACTTTAGTTCTTTTAATTTATTTGTATTAATCCTATTATTTACAAGAACAAATACATATAATATATGCATATTATTTACATTTCTCCTTGGATTTTTTTTTAATTTAAAATATTTTTAACAGTAGTGGGTACTTAGTTTTGTTTTTTGCTCATTTTTTATTTTGAAAAATAAAGATATTTTTTTAGTTAAATATAACTGTAATGAAGTGGTATAAGTATATATATACATACATGTATTACATATTTATTTATATAGGAAACATATAATATGTTACATATTAACAACGTATTGTTTAAGATTTTCGTTAGTCTTTTTTTTTTGCTTTTCTCTGGTTTTCGGATTGAATTAAAAACCAAGAACAACACAATGTCTAACAAAGTTAAGAAAATTTCGCGGTTTATTTCGAATTGTTTTTTTCTTGTTATTATTATTGAATTCGCTTTAATTTGTTAACAAAATATTTACGGTAAAAATTAGTACAAGACTGTTTTACTTTTACAGTTTGGAGCAAAATAATGTACTTACTAAATTATGAGGTTATATTGAGGTAATAATTTTATTTCTATTGAATTTAAAAATGGAAACGTTATGTTATATGCCAACTCTTTCCGCATAAATTTGATCCTTTTTCAAATGTAATTAAACTTTTTTCAAATAAATTTCATCTTTTTTCATATTAAATTAATCTTCTTTCTAATTAAATTGATCATAAATTATCAAACGAAATTTCAATTACAAAACTGTTTTTTTTTTTGTGCTATTAACGGAATTACTAGACTATTAACTTGAAAAACAAACTTAAAAATAAAGTACTTAAAAGTACTTAAAAATTGTAATCAAAATTTACGATCACTATTGCTTACTATAATAAATTAGATCAAACTCAGTTAGTTGATTACGATTATTAGTAAAATAAAAAATAACCTTTATATCCTTTAAAGTAATTGAAAAGTAATCTATAAGTAATCTAAATTACTTTTTTTTTAATACTTTTAGTAACTAGAAAACAAGTAATTTAGATTACTTTTCTATTAATTGGAATTAAATACAAGAAATTCAGATTATATTAGAGTTTCTGACTACATTTTTTCAATTACTTAGTTTTGATTACTAGAAAGTAATTGTAATATCATTAAAAATTAATACAGGCTGTTTTTCAATTATTTTATAATGATTAAAAATAATTAAAAAGTAATCTAAATTACTTTTAGATTACTTTCAAGTCCAAAGTAATATAATAGATATTTGATTAGTAATCAAAATATTTAGTTCCGAATATTATAATAATGTTTCGCAAAACTTTTGAAGGCGATTACCGAGTAATTGCAATTGTGAAGTATTGAATTACAAAATTAGAGTTAATTATGTTTGCAAGCCCACTAAAAAAACCATAAACTTCTATAATTTTTGGACGCAACTGTTTGATAAACAATATAAATGAAAAATACATATATTGGTAACACGTTACAAAAATATGACCTTCAGTTATTTGAAACGGTAATTTAAGGTAAAAATAAAAAAAAACCCAATCAAAAAAAAAAATTTAATCTTTTTTTATTATGTTTGTACAGACATAATGTACATAAATCTATAAATGTCTATATTTAAATGAAAATTGGAAATTGGAAACCCGCAATCATTATTTAAATTACCTATTAAACCTCATATACTTAATATACATATATATATGGATAACTATTATTAATAACTTTTTTATTTATGATTACAATTCTATATTTCTATTATTATTATTTAATGTACTGATAATTGCACTTAATTACTATTTATTTTTTTTTAATAAGATTTCTGATAATATAAATAACGATAATAATAACTAATTAGTTATAAATTCAAAATAATTAATGGTAATAAATTTTTTATGGGTCAAAAAAAAAAAAAAAAAAAAAAAAAAAAACGAAATAAACCAATAATTAAAATTAAAATCGATTAGCAATGAACAAAATTTAATTGTTAAATAAAATTAAATTATCATACAATCTATTTATTCATAGTCCAGATTTTTTTTAATGTGCCTGTACATTTTAATTTGGAGGGGATCCCAGCTTGCCTAAATCTAGTTTTGTAAAAAGACATTTTACCTAATGTCATTGGACAAAAAGTACTCATTGCAAAACTTTTTGCACAAAGAGGTTTTTAATACAGTGTCCCTTTGGACAAAAGAGTTTTAGAGGCATTTCAGAGTTATATATTCAAAATCTTTAAGTTTCCTGTTTCCACAACATATACTTACATATTAAGACATCGGATTCGTATGTTAATATTTAAAATGTCGACCCAAAATATAGCATTGCTTTTCAAACACCTAGGCCTTGCCACCTTACTTATATATTCTTAATACATTATTTGTTAAAAATTTTATTATTTTCACGCAGGTGTTTATTTTCTTAAAAGTTTTTCAATAATTTTTATGTCAAATAGTATTAGACGCAATGTCTTTTTGCATAATAACTTTAGACCAATTATAATAGACCCATTTTGAACATGATATATATTTTGAATATTATTGAAAATTAAAAAACTAAGCTAACCGTTTTAATATCAAATTCTGTTTTTATATACATATATATATATATATTACATATATATATAGTTACCAATAATGTATACCAAATTAAAAGTCAAAAATCTTGAATTTTATACCATAAATAATCAATTTTTATTTTGTATTTAGTAATAAAGTTAATTTAATATTTACTTATATTGCCATGGCTTGAATTTAATAGGGGTTGTGGTTTAATATTATATAGTTGCAATAGTTTTCTTCAAGGTCTTCATTAGATCTAATTTCGCATTTAATTAAATTAAAAATTTTTATAAAAACTGACGTTACAAATCTGGTATTAAATAACTTATAATAAATCTTTTTTTTAAAGTTAATATAAGTACTAACTTCGAATTAGTGCATTTTGGATTACTTGCTGTTATAATTAAGTAAGTAAATAATTACTTATGTACATGGAAATTATTGTGCCTGGTTTTTTTGTAATATTGTAATTAAAGTCAACTTCTGTTCAAAAACTTAATATACTAATTTATTTAAATGATAATTAAGTTATGATACTTATGTCTAATGTGTTTGAAGGCACAACTCTTAAAGTAATATTTGAATTAAATTGCTAACAGAATTATCAGTTTATATTTTAATATATTATCTTAATTATTATACCCGTATGACTATTATAGTCCAAGGGTATAATAAATTTACCATTACGTTTGTGACGCAGAGAAGGAGGGGGGGTAGATATAGACTCAAGTGTATGGATCGGATCAGAATCGAAAAATAAATCGATTTAGCTATGTATGTCCATCCGTCCGTTCGTCCGTCATCACGATAACTCAAAAAGTAAAGGAGCTAGGATTATGAAATTTTCACAAATTCGTTTTCATGCAAAAAACGGAATCGAGTTTTAAATTCAGCCATTTTGGTCCACGGGTTCGAGTACCTGCCATACAACTTCTAATTTTATATGAGCATTACTCTATACCTATGGAAGCTGCGTGTCTGAAATTTTGCCAAAAGTAGTTTAGTATAATGGCCAAAATTACTGCAAAATTTGGTTGGTCTACTGCAGAGGGTTCGAGTAGCTGCCATACAACTCCTTCTTTTCTATGAGCTTTACACTACACCTGATGAAGCTGGGTGTCTGAAATTTTGCAAAAAATAGTTCAGTGTAATGGCCAAAGTTACTGCAAAATTTAGTTGGTCTACTGCTGAGGGTTCGAGTAGCTGCCATACAACTCCTTCTTTTATATGAGGATTACACTACACCAAATGAAGCTGGGTGTCTGAAATTTTGCCAAAAATAGTTTAGTGTAATGGCCAAAGTTACTGCAAAATTTGGTTGGTCTACTGCAAAGGGTTCGAGTAGCTGCCATATAACTCCTTCTTTTATATGAGCATTACTCTACACCTAATAAAGCTGAATGTTTGAAATTTTGCCAAAAGTAATTAACCGGATGGTATAATGTATATGTTACGGTCATACGGGTATCCCAGAGTTGACACAGTCTACTCTGCTACACTCTTCCTCGTTTTAAGTATATTTATTAAGTATCCCTTTTTTCAGACTTTTTCAGACTAGACACATTAATTTTTAAGTTATAGTTTTTTTTAAATAAATTCTAAAATTACAATAAATTATAATTTTAATATTTTAAAAATTAAATAACATTAGGTTTGCGATACTTTTATAACTGAATGTCTAAAAACGAATTGTATAGTTATTTAAATGCTAATTATTCCATTTTGCGGCTAATTGCAAGTCTGTTTTAAATTACAAGTGAGAGTTAGAATAAGAGAGAAGGAATGTTAGATAAATAAAAATTTAATGGATAATGTTTGGGAAGAAAATATTTTGCGATTTAATTACTATAACTAAGTATAATAAGAATTACTATAATTGGATTCGGACTTAATTAATATCAAAAACAGTAGACCCAATTAGACTTTGTTATATTCTGAAATATCTTTAAGTATTAATATACAGAAATTTTAGTTCAACACCAAAGTAAGTATCTTTTATATGGAAGTTTAACCATTTTCTGGAATTTAAAAATAATTTAATATGGCTGGCAATACTTAGTATATCTAATCAATTTGAAGATGTTTGTATATGAAAAATTTTATGGAAAGCAGATTGGATTTAAGAATTTAAAATTATAAGCGATTTGTGAAGAAAAATTTTAATTGAAAGTTGAAACTAAAAATTGAGATATATCAAGTATTGCCAGCTTCTTTTAATTTCATTAAAAAAATTATCAAATGAATTAAATTTTCAAAATAAAAAAATTAATTATTTTATTAACCGGTTTGGTCATTAAATCCTCAAGCCAAAGTCCTCAACACAAAATCTCTAAAAACAAAATCCCCGAAGGCTCAATATATAAATATAAATATTCCGTAAAAGGCGAGAATATCGCGATGCAGAAAACAAAATTTTTTTTTCGGAATTTTGTCTTTGGCGATTTTGTTTTTGGATATATTTTTCTTTGTGATATTTTTTTGGGATTTTGTCTTAGTAGATTTTTATTTTTCGAGGATTTTGTCCTTATTTCTTATTAAGTATCAAATCTTATTGAGAATTTTAATATACATGTATTAATCAAAAATATGGAACTTAGAAGTTTTATTTTAAATTTAGAAGAATTCCTCTTAGAACTTTAAAGAAGTGGGTCGTGATGTAGTAGTGCGTCGTAATGTTATCTTCTTAGAGTCGTAATATTATCTTAATTTGTCTATGTTCGCAGGAATATGTCTTAAGAACACGTCCCCTGACCCTATTACGTATTTTTGACATATCTATTCAATATTCGACGGATCTTTTTAAAATTAATGTTTTTTTTAATACCTGTCGTATGAACTTAAGTCAAATGGTATACTACATTTATCATTACGTTTATGACGTTGTAAATAATTTCTTCCGAAATTATAATTGGTCTAGTGCAAGAGGTTAAAAAAGTCCCCATGAAATTAATATTTTCTTTTATATTTATAACTAATGTTGAGTATTTTAAAGTTTACCCAAAGTAATTAATCGGATGATTTTATGTTTATATTGTGCGTTCATAACAGTTATTAAACGAGATTCAAGATTGACACAATCTATACTCTACATCCTTACCCTTTTTTTTTTAAATTAATTTAAAACTCACGGATGCTGAAAATTAATATGATATATAAGAGCCTGTACACATACACAGATATTTTCTTAAGACTTAAGAAATAAATCAATTGAATTATAAATTATTAAAATAAATTGAAATAAAATAAAAATTATAATTAAATTTTATAATTAATGAATACATAATTTCAATTAATTGGAAGATTCCCAAGAAATATATCTTTCAATTAGCATTTTTCAAAATTTTCTTTGAAATTTTCATCGTAATCTCTAAGAATTTTCATTTAATTCCAAGTTTCATTTTCTTTTATTTCTTTCAACTTTTTTTTTTACATTTGTGTACAGAGTGACGGGTCAATTTTTAAGCAATTAATTCTTTGTTAATTACTTTTTTTTGCTATGAAATTAATTAACTAATTTTTTTTCTTAAATTTCAAACTTAGTAGTTAATAACAATATTTTTCCTTATACTTACCAATTAAAAACTGTTAGAACAGCAACATTTTATATAACACAAAAAAAAATTTGTTTTGTATTTTTGTAATAAACAAGGAAGAGTGTAGTAGACTGTGTCAACTCTGGGATACTCGTATGACTGTAATATAAACATTATATCATCCGGTTAATTACTTTTGGCAAATTTCAAAAATTCTGCTTTATTATGTATAAAGTAATGCTTATGTGAAATATGAAGTTGTATGGCAACTACTCGAACCCATTGCAGTAGAACAACCAAATTTTGCAGAAACTTTGGCCATTATACTAAAATATCTTTGGCAAAAATTCAGACACCCAGATTAGCTGTAGAGTAATTCTCATATAAAAGAAGGAGTTTTATGGCAGCTACTCGAGCCCAATGGAGTTGTAAAATGGCTAAATTTAAATAGCGTTGACGGCTATTGAATAAAAATGAATTTCAAAATCCAAGCTCCTTAATTTTTTGATTTATCGTGCGGACGGACGGACACACATAGCTAAATCGATTTATTTTTCGATTCTGATCCGATTCATACCCTTCAGTTTATATCTACCCCCACTTCTTCTCTGCGTCACAAACGTAATGGCAAATTTAGTATATCCTTTGGACTTATAGTTATGTGGGTATAAAGAAAGGAAAATTTGGGGAAAAATTAAACTAATTTTCTTTTTTAATTTGTACAGCTTAATCTCGTTCCGAATTTTTACAAAAAAAAAAACATTGTTTTGTTGAAATACAAAAACTGTAAGGACTAAGGAGTCCTTTATTTTTTTCCACTTATTATTAGGATCACACAGATTTCATAATTTTTATCCTCAAATTTTCGTTTTTGTTTTCACAATTTTCTTTTACATTTTCTCAAAAGAAAATTTTTTTTTTATTTTTCAAATCATTTTCAGAAAAATTTTATTTGTTTTTGAATTTAGAGATGGTGTTTGTTTTTTTTTTTGAAAATTCAATTCACGTTCGCTCCAAAAAAAGAAATAAAATCCAATTTAAGATTACGATTAAATATTATAGGGATATAATGGATGTATTTCTATATAATAGGAGGAAATATTTTGACTAATCATCAGGAACTTGGGAAAATAAAGAAAAGTAAACGAATAGAAAGAATTGAAAAATTCTTTTATTAAACGAACATGTATTGTGTTTAAATACACAATGAAGGAAAAACAAAAGGGTTCCAATTATCCTTTAATTTGAGTATTACAAAAATAAATCTAGGTCGCTATTTAAAAATGGCGAACAATTTAATAAAATAAATATTATCAGCATGAATTTTATTGTTTATCGCGTTATTTAAGTGCTTAAAGGTCGTTTGTTGTACTTTGCTTTACTAAGAAGTTGTTTTTAATGGAAGCGTATCAAAATCTCGCGAATAATAACCTTGTGTATCAAAATCTCGTGCTTTTATAAAATTTGCGTTTATTAGAATTATACGCTTTTTCCAGAATATTTAACGCGAGATTTTGACACACGAGATTTTGAAATACGAGATTTTGAAACGTGATCTTTTTTCATTTTTAATAAAATCACTGGACAAGAATTCGAAACCTGTATACAAGAACTCGAATAACATTATATATTCCCAATATTCTCAATATAGGTTGTATAAGCTTTTCTTCTTGCATAAAGTATTCGAATGCCAAATTTTATTAAAATCCGTTCAAATTTTGATGAATTATTAGAACTTAACATTCCCGAAACTCCTACAAAATCTAGATCCCAGACATTCGAATCTTTTTTTAAAACTATTCTTTATAGATACCAAACAATAGTCTATGTACCTAATTTGAACTCATCCCGACGGTTAGAACTTGAGATTTGTCGAAAAGTCAGGTGTTTTTATATGAAAGTCTCATTACTCCATTGTCCGGTTTGCCCCATCTTCTAGCTTAACCTTACTTTTGACGAAGATTCATATCAAATTTCCCTAAAATGGGTTGAAATTTAAGCACATACTCAGGCACAACAAAACAAATTTTTAAATTTACACCTTTCCAACAAAATGGAACAACTTTTGTTAAGACAGAAGAAATTGTATTTTTTTCACTAAGAAATTTTTATAACCTTTTCTTCTATAGTATATTATATACTGAAGAAAAGCTAAAAGTAATTCTTTTATACATATAATTCCCAGAATCTTTATTTATTATGTAATCCATTGATTTTTTTTTTTTTTTTTTTTTTTTTTTTTTTTTTTTAAACGCTAACTGTTCAACTGTTAGGCTAATTAGCCTGTCTATACCATAGGTCCATGTTGGAACAGGGGGTCATATTATATTCGTGTTATTAGAATTGGTCTTATTGAATTCCACATACAATTTAAACATGAGATAGTACTAGGCCTTATAACATGTAGAAACGTCTTAGATTTTCAATATTTACAATTCTATTTTTTGTTTATATTGTAATATTTTATATTTTACTTATATGGTATTCTATATCTGCGAGTTATATTATTTAATTAAATTATTTGTTTATATTTTGCATTTGTTTATATTTTTATATTAAAGTATTTTTTATTAAAGATTTATAATTATTAATTATTGATTATGCCATTAATTTGAACCCAATGGCGAATGGTAACTGAGTCGAGTCGAAAACCAGAAAAGTTTTTTCACTTTCACTAGAATTCGAACCCGGGCCCTTCTGCATGAAAGGTCGGCACTTAACCACTGTGCCACCCAGCTATTTATTATTAAAGGTAAATTAACTTTACAAAATACTTAATTACTCTTTAAATTTACACATCATTTAAATCTACCTTAATTTTATTATATAAATTTACCTTACATCAAAATCAGTAAATATTATATATAATATAAACTTATTACATAATATATCTCTGAATAAACATTATTTATTATTAAAAAACTTTTTTTTTTATATATAAACCCCTATAAATATGCAATAATGCTTAACAAATTTACAACAACCGTTAAATTTAAAAAAAAAACAAACAAAAAGCCCTTAATAAAGCAATAATAACAACAATAAATAAAGGTAATTATCATGGAAAACAATAACAACAAAAACAACAATAACACAAAAAAAAAATAAGGATTAACTTTTAATGTACTTTTAAATAAAAGAAAAGACTTCCTGACAGGATTTTATCCTAGATTATAATTATTCTTCTTCATAAATATGTATTTAAAAAAAAAAAACAATAATTCGGAAGACAGCAATGAATGAATTAAGATAGATTAGTATAACCATTATATCTTACCCCATTGATATTACATTTAAATAAATCCATTTAAGATGAATGGCAGAATATAAAAGTTGATTGTGTGGTTAAATTTTCTGTTTTTTTTTTTCACTCCATCTTAAAAAAAATTTTTTTTAATCGTTATTCAACATTTTCTTATAAAGTTTTATTCAGGTAATTAGGAATCACCCAATAGGTGGCGTTATAGATATACTGAAGAAATAATGGAGGACCTCAACCTAGGACCCCAACTTAGGACTGCTAATTTCGGAAATAGTTACAAGAACATAAATTACCCGAATGCATAATTTCGACAAAGTAAAATACTTACCTTTTTGCGGGGACTAGGTCTGGATGAAACTTAAAAATTAGATTCATATTAATCTTTAGATCAGATTGTTTTCCACGCGTTTGAAAAAACAGCCTGATTCTTCAAGTAGCAAGAGATCCAAACACTTCTAAAACCTATTGATTAATTTCTCTACTCTTAACAGTTTCCAAACTATTTGAAATGCTGCTGCAAAAAAGGTAATGTAAGCTGTCCAATGAAATATACACTGTCTTAGACCATTAAGAAGCAATTTAGCTATACTCTATACATTAGAATCAAATCAATTAGAAGCACTTCAATGGAACACTTTCCTTCAGACTTTAGACATTAAAATCCGAATAATCAATGGCCTACCCAAACAAGCAGCGCAATAATTGAATATCTTTAGATTTCGAGAAGTTAGTTCCTAAAACAAAATCGCAGATACTTCAACTATCTATCAGAAAAGTGAATCAAATGAGGTTTCGGGATTTTAACTGTATTTTTAATCCACCATAAAAGTTTTTTTCTAATCGTTATTCAACATTTTATATTTTATTTTTCATTCATTAGTATTTAAACTTTTTTGATATCAAATGTTGAACACCCTGATTGTTTTTGGATTTTTTTTAAATAAAAACTTTGAATCAAGTAAATAATATATTAAAGAAAGAGAAAGAAAAGGTAATATTCAAATAAGACGTAAGAACACTTCTTCAGTCATAGATTAATGAAGCATGTAAAATAAAAGTAATCCAAAAAAAAGTTTTAATACATGTATTAAAAAAAAACAGCTTTCGCAAAAGAATATCAATCATGTAAAATGTCATTTGCAATAAGACTTACAAAATGACACCTGACACTTAACCAAATGAATCTTGAAGCAATTAAAAGAATTTTACCAAAAGTTCTATTAAATTGACTTTATAAGATATTTGCAGGCTATTCAAAAACTTAAAACTAATCAGGGGAAAGCATATACTACTTCTTTATTTTACACATTCACATTAAAATTCTATTAAAATACCAAACCTTCAAACAGCCTTCGGTAGAAAGAAAAGAAGGTGGATTGGACAAACACTAAGGCAAAATGCTTAACAAAAATGGCACTAGCTTGGAATTTTCTAGGCGGATCCAGGTCAAGAGGTAGATCCAAAACAACATGGAGAATAACGGTCTTGGATGAATTACGTAAACCCGAAATATCTGAAAAAGTAGAAAAAGCTATGAATAGAAATGAATGAAGACTTTAAGTTGAAGCCCTATGCTTCCAAATGGAGTAACATGAAAAAAAATCAAACCCTTAAAGTTAACGTTAATTATTCTTCAATTAAATTTGTCATCAAACCAAATTCTTTTATAATTTCAAGTTCTTTTATGATTCAAAATTATAAGTAAAACCTTCTAAGTTTTGATGATAACCAAATATCTACAAATTGTTTATGGAAGATGCCCACAGTTATCGACGAACTGCCAATCCCATAATCAATATAGCATACCACAAGAAGTGTAAGATATACCCAACAGCGTACAAAAATTGAGTTTCTTAAACAGTAGCACTTACCACCATACCAAAATACTGTAAAATTAAAAATATTAATTAAAATCAAATGATAAAATATCTTTAAATTTCAAAAAGTGAGGAAATACCGTTATAATATTAAAAATTACCTTTTCTAAAGATTTTCTTAAAGTAAAACATAAATAATAAGATAATTTTAATTTAATATTAATTTCAGAAGTTATCCAACAAATATAACATAATGTATAACAGATTTTAATTAATGTACTGAAAATGAATATAAAATCAAATTAAAAAAAATTATTATAATAATAATTTTTATTCACCATTTTTTTGTTGATTTTGTTGAAAGGTTGTATTTTCCCTTGGCCGCCACCTTTTTCAACAAGACGATGGAGGAAGAAAGTGGAAATTATAAAAAGGAAAATGTTTTTCCTACAGTAAAACTTTAAAAATCAAAAAAAAAATTTTAATAATTAAAACAAGGAATTATTATAATTTAAAGAAAAAATTTAAAAGGAAAGCAATTAAATTTTTTAATTTTTTTTCAGGAAAATTTCAAAGCAAAATGAAAATTTTATCTTTCCCTCCCCCATTTGTGTGTTTGTGTATTTTTCCGCCTTTTGCTATTTTTTCTAAAAATGTTACTTGATTCGTGATTATTTTTATTGGGATCTCTCTCTGTCTACTTTTTATTAATTAGCAAAACAATGATAAATTATGCAAAAGATTCCAAGGTTGTTTTTTTTTCAAGTCTAAGCCATTTAAAACATTCCTTGTAGCTAATTATAGTCACATCTCTGTGGAAATTACAAGTTTAATGCTATGTGAAACTTACTAATTTTTTAAAGACTCCAGGCTCGTGACTTAAAAGGCATACATAGTAATTGCATAATAAAGCAACTACTAATTATATTATAAAGCAAGAATTGGACTATTAAAAAGGGGATACAAGCAATTTGATTTTAATATAATATAATAGCTACTAAACCAAGTCACAGTATTTTAAAGCTTTTCAGGACACTTTTTGAATGAATATCAGAATAAGAACCTTTTATGGAATATTAACCCTCATTGAAAGCTAACGATTGGAAGACTCAACATCGTTCGAAGACTTGACATAGTAGGAAGATTCGACATTGTTGGAAAACTCATATAGTATAGTATATAGTTCGAGGGTTCGATATAAATGGAAGGGTCGATATAATTTGAGGGCTCGACATAATTAGAGGACTTGGAATAATTTGAGAACTTAACAAAGTTGGAAAGCTCGCCAGAATTGGAAGGTTTAAGTTTAAAAAAACCTAATGGGAAAGCCAGAATCAAAAAAATTAAACAAATTCTATATTTTAAGGCTTAAAAGATCTTGAACTGAGACAAATTAATACATAGGCAAGAACTACATAGAAAATTTGTATAAATGATGTTAAACAAAAATAAAATGAATATTATAAACGAAATACTAGAGTAACTTATGTGTATAGGTAATTCAAAAGGCAAAAAATATCTTAAATTTAAATTTGCATATCAAAATAAAAAGACATATCAAAAAAATGCTACAATTTCCAACTTATAAAAGCAGTAACAAAAATTAAATATAAAAAATTTGCATAAAATTCCTTGTATAAATAAATATAACTGGCAGGTTTAAATTTTTCCTACTTTTTAAAGACTTTACGTAAAATAATATTTGATTCATATATTTATAAAATTTTATACCCAGAGATACATTACAAAGTCATTTAAATATTTACTTGAAATTCTGACTAATTAAAAATTGACATTGAGTATTTAAAAACCTTGAAATGTATAAAGCATTATATAGAAACATAAATTAAGTATACAATGATGAGAGAAGGCTAATAAAATAAAACAAATCCATTTTTTCTATATTGAAAGAATTATAGAATCAACTTTATACATAAGTATACTACTAATGTTGATTGAATGATGCATTTATACTACGTTTAAATATTATTTTTAACAATAAAAATACAGTAAATCTCTTTAAAAATTTTATAACATTTAATGGTATAACGAATTTCTAGGAAACACTTAAAGATTTTATTTCAGGCTAAAAATCTGCTTTTGAAATGTGCTTTATGATAAAAATTGCTTAATAATCCATCAACATTTTTAAAAAATTAAGTAGAAATCTAATTATTCGCAGAAAATACATTTAGTTAAGTTTATTTTTGTGAATAAAAATATTTACAATGATATTTTTCATAACGGTGCTTGAATGAAGGTAAACGGCAACTCTGCCTTAAATGTTTCAAAGATTAAAATAGTTTGTCAATTAAACATTGCTCTAAGATCTACAACAACAAAAAGCTTAGAAACCTGCTTCATTCTTAAAACCAATTTGTGGAAATAATAGCTTTTTTAAACAAACGGCAACACTAAAATTTAAGATTTTAAAGTTTACAATTATATGGTCAATTATCAAGTTTCAAATCTATAAAAAGCTTACTTTTGTCCAAAAAGAATATTAAGGGAAAATAATGTCATACGCTTTTTTAATAAACGACAACACTAAATTTTATATTTCGAAATCTACAATCATATTGTTAATTATCAAGTTTCAAAACTATAAAATGTTTACTTTAGTCCAAAAATAATATTAAGAGAAAATAATATCATACGCTTTTTTAAGAAACGGCAACACTTAATTTAATATTTCGAAGTTTACTATTATATTTTCAATTATCCAAAACCCTAAGTTTCAAAAAAACTAAAAGCTTTCTTTAGTTCAAAAACCAAATTAAACAAAAATAATATCAAATACTTTTTCCCAACAAATGGCAACACTAAATTTGATGTTTCAAAGCCTAAACAATATTCTCAATTAATCGCTGCGGTCACTCTAAAACAATACAAGTTCCAAAATAAATTTAGACTAAACTTCGACAACTCTAGGACTAGAATTCATAAAGAAATATCTAAATTCGACTGTATTTATAAATATTAGAATATTCTAATGAATAATTTTTAATTTACCTCTTCTTGCAGCCATCCTATATTAAAATCTTTATTCTTCTTTCAATTGTTAAATAACAGCAGTTGAAACAATAAAAAAGAATAAAATATATAAAAAAAAAATTATCATTCTATTGTCTTTGAAATAAATAATGAAATGTAAATACTAGAAACATTTTTTTTTTTTTTTTTAATGGATGATTGTTTAGTCACTTTTATTTCTTGTATTTCGAAAAACAAAAGATAAGGAAAAACTAAATAGAAAATTCTAACGATATAATATAAAAAAAATGAAGAATTTTCCAAAGAAAACCTATAGAGTATAGATTCTTATATTATACAGACATGTTAAATTATACTTGATTTAAATTCTATAGTTTTTAAATTGTCACTCATATTTAAAATTGTTACAATAGATTGTATGTAAGTGATGTGATGACTATCACTTATAAATGAAACCATATACACCTACATATTTATACAAATTTTCATATTCAACACATATACATATACTTAAAAGGAGGCTATTTAACAAAACAAAGACACAAATTGAAGTGAAAAGCTTTAATCCTTGAATTATTTTCAAATAAATAAAACTTTTGCAGATCTTATTAGGTTTTATATTCATTGATAAGTAATATTTACAACAATAGGAATTAAATGGATCTTAATTAATAATTTATATGACACCTTCAAGGGTAGTTCCATAAATTTTTAATTAAATTAATATAATAACAGTAATAATTAAAGTTGATGGTTTAAAATTATTTAAAAATTTATTTAAAATTCATTAAAAACAAACTATAATAAAAAGTTTATAAATAATTGCATACTTTTAGGATTTCAGAAATTTTTATTTTAAATTAAAACTATATTTTATATTGCATAACTTTAGGCGAATATTTTTCTAATAATATGTTTTCTATTATTTTTCATTACAGCAAACACCTAAAACAACATTGCATTTAAATAAAAATGTTTGCTGTGCCTAATAAAAATAAAATAAAAAAAATTTTGAATTAAATAAAATGTAATTAAACAAAATAAGTATAAAAATAAAAAAAAAACAACTAAAAAATGTAATTAAATTCCTGAAAAAAAAGTGCTCAACAGTTTTTTATTTTAAAGTTAAAATACTGTAATAATTTGCTATATTCTTATATTAAATATTTTCAACTCTAGTTTTTTTTTCTTCTATCTAAATTTAAATTTCAAACAAATTAAAAATGAGACTGAAAAATATGATAACACATTAATATATTATCATTTAAATATAAAATAAAAAAACATTCAATTTAATTAAATTCTCATTATCGTTAAAAAAAAAAAAAAAGGGACACAAAAGGACATTAAAATTTAATTTGCGCACGGAAGATCATAACTTGGTTTTAATGAGAAAATACATAATATTTAAAATAAATAATTAATATTAGTTATATTTTTTTTTTGTAAATTTTTTAATTTTGTTACAAATGGGAGTTTGTAATAATGGTAACAGCTATAATAGCGCAGCTATTATGGTTGAAGAACCAAAAGATTTTGAATCAGCAATAACAATTATTGAAGAATTAAGAGCAAAATGTCGATATCAAACTGAACATATCATTAAATGGAAAAAAGCTTATGCAATGCAGGTAAATATTTATTTTGATTTTATTTAATTTAACATATTAATTTTTGGATTTTTTTTTAAAGTGTTTGTGTTATTTTCACTTCTAAATACTGTATAGCTTCCATATAGATGAATACGAAGAGTTAAAGTTAATGTATTATTTCAAAGTGTCTTTGGTAAAGATAGAGTGGTATTGAAATAAAAATATAAATTAAAGGTACCTTTACCAGATCTTAATTTATTAAATTTAAATAAGCTTATAAAATCTAATACCCAGATTCAGGAATCTTTTGAAGCAAATAATACTAAGTGATTCTCATTCTTTTTAATTATTTATGTTTAATTTATTTTACTCTAGTTTTAAAAAATGAACCTACTTCAAGGCATATTCTAATTCAATATCTAATACGATTTAAAGTATTTTAATACAGCTAATAAAAATAAATGGAAAGAAGTCATTTTCAGAAAATAAGCAATTACTACTAACGGGCTTTCAATTTCAAAGTTAATTGAAGCCCTATAAAATAATTAAAGAATTTCAGCATTTTTTGTTCTAAGTTTTTAATATTATCATATTTTTACTAGCTATTGTTGAACCATATAATTATTAATTAATTAAAATTAGGTATTACATTGTTTTAGGTTAAGAAAACAATTTAAAATATAAGTAAATTAGTTTATTTAGTTATTTTGTAGTTTATACAATCAATCTTACAACCAATTATTTTATATAAAAAAAAATACGGTATCAGATACGATAAATATTTAATAAAGATGATAAATATACCATCTAAGAATTCTAATAACTTTAATTTAATTACTGATTTAAAAATTTAATTACACACTATTTTAAATTTAAGTATACATAATTGTTTTGATTTTTAAATTGTATTTAATAATTTAAATAAAATTTTAAGTGTTTGAATTAAGTAGAGGAACTCAGAACCTAAATGACCTAACCCAGAAAAAATTTAAAAAAAAAGCTTAAAGCTACAAACTAAGGCCAAAAAAATGGCCTAGGCCCATGCAACATAAAATTGATCTTTTCAAGTATACAACCCGATTTTAAATCTAATTTTAGTGGATTAGTTGACCTTGTTAGTCCAATGAGGTAACCATTAATTAAATATATAATTTTAATGAAATAACCTGCCCTTTACAACAAGCTTATAAAATTTTAACAAAAACAACACTTAGTTAATTCAATTTTAGAAAAATTAAATATTTGGAGTTTTATTAAATTTTATTTAAAATATTTTGTTAGAGTTAGAGTATATTAAGAAAATATTTTATTTTTAATGTTATTTAATATAAATAAAAAAACAAACTTACTTAAAATTCAATCATATGCACATATTCAATCATTCATATCCAATATCCATACCATTCATATCCAATACATATCCAAAAACCTTTTTTTTATTATTAATTTTTTTTTTTTTAAATTTTCCAAAACTTTAAAACACAAACTTATTTATTTTTTTTTCTTTTTTTTCTTTTAAATTAAAAATAAAACACTTTTTCAACATAATAAATAAAAAACACTATATTTTATATTAAGAAAACTTTTAAACAATACTTTTATTTATTTTTCACTTTTAATTTTCTTTCTCTTTCTAATAAACAAAAAGTAAAAACTTTAAAAACAAAAGCAACAAACAAACACACAAATACCTATATAATTATATAAAAAAAAAATAAGCAACTTTTTTTTTAAACTTTTTTTTTTTTTTTTTTTTGGAATTTTTCTTGAAAACTTAAAATTAACTTTCAAATAAGGACTGCATTTATAACAAAACTACATATATATATATATATATATATATATATATATATATATATGACTTCATTAATACACTACCAAACACACACCCATTTTTTTTTTTTTATTTTTTATTCATTTTTTGAAATATATGCAACAATTAAAATTAAAATACTTTCACCTTTTGGTCAATTTAATAATTAAAATTATTATTTCATTAATTTGAAGAGTGGAGGCGCTAACTTTCATTTAAATAATATGTAACGCTTTTTTGTAATTTTAATTGTGCAAGGAAACGCTTTCGTTTTTTACTTCCTTAATTACTTGTAACATTGTAAGGTGCATTGTATGTAACACACTGTATAATACAATAATTTTACCATCACGGCAGCACTTTTTTTTATTTATATTTTTTTTATAGAATTTTCATAAATTTCAAATTTAAAAAATTTTTTAAATTAATTTTATTTTAAAAATTTTAATATAAAAATTTAAACATTAATATTAACATTACAACAATTTACATTACATTTATAAAAATAACATTTTATTACATTATTGCATTTAAATGTATAACTGAAAGACACACACGCACATTTAATTCTATTTCTAATAACATTTTTTATTTTATTTTATATGGGTACACATTTCATACTCCTTTTTTATTTTTTTTGCAAACTTTTAAAACATTAGTCAGTCCACAAACCCGAGTTCTTTATGGTGTATATGTAACATTTATAAGAAAAGGTTTCTCATTACTTCACTCACACTAATACAAAAACTACTGTAACTTTATTGTGTCATTTAATTTAATTTAAATTTAAACTTTATATGGAATGATGCTATTTTTATTTTTTAATTTTCAATATAAATTAATGCATTTCCAGTTTCAATATTATTAAAATATTATAATTTATGTATTAAATTATTAATTTAAATAAAAATTAAGTCGCGAATGCACGTTTTATTAATTTAAATATAATATTTAAAAACCCGCGTAATCCCAACACGTCCGCCAAAATGAGATTGAATGTCAAAACTAAAATTGAAGGAATGAGATTGATTCGAAACACTGTTTTATATTTTTTGAAACGTTTTAAAACGTTCAATTTTGAAAATTAATTGAATAAAAGAAAAATCAAAAACTTTTTATTAAGTAAATTTTAAATAAAAATTCTAATATTTATTAAGAAAACTTCACCATTTTTAAAAATAAATAAATAAAACTCAATATCTTCCGGAATAGTTTGAAAATGGTCAATGACTATGATATTGGATTGAATATTATACAAGGAAGTTTTTTTTTGTAGTTATGTACTCCTATTTTATTTTAACTTACATACATTTTTAATAATTAAAAAAATTTTTAAACTTCAAAATTGTCATAACATCGTATTGACCCTAATTCTATTTGTAATTTAATAAGATATGAGTTTACAATCTGCATTCGTTTTTCAATTTCAAAAATCCAAAAAAAAAATATTAATTAAATTATTTAAAATGACTGAATGATGGAGTAATTTTTCTATAATAATTATCAATTTTAATACTTTTTAATAATCAAATTATAATTATAATTTATTTTGCAATTAATTAAACATTTTTTTGTTTAATTAATAATAAATAGAATTTTTGATGTTAAATGAAGAAAAATATAGCCATAAAAATAAATTGAAATTAAACTGAACTTTAAACCTGTAAGCAGAATAGATGTAGCCATCACGCTTTTAAAAATTTATATTGTATCAAAAGTAAGCTTTTAAATATATCTTAATTCAAAACGCAAATTCCTATAAGAGTTTCATTTACAAAATGCTCCCAAAATAAAATTTTTATAAAAGTCGCTACAAAATAAAGAAAAACATTAAGGACATTTTACGTTTTCAAAAATTCCACAATTTTTTTAAAATGTCACACAAAATTTAAAATGCCCCATTTTTTGAGAATATCAAAGACTTTTTCTAGAATATTTATATGTCTAGGTGATATACTTAATGAGAGGGAGAGATTTTAAGAGTTAGATTTAAAACCAGAGTTTCCCATTTTTTGGAATATTAATTAATTTATATGTATGGTTCTGAATTAGAAGGGATTTAAGAGTAATTAATGAAAATAAATTAGTCTCACTATTAAAGTCAAGTTTTTGCAGTCATACTAAAAGTGAAGGAATTCCTAATTCATGGTATTGACTTCTTGGGATACTTTATTTTTCTAGATCAACTCCTTTCATTTTAATTATGCTTGAAATGGTTTCCTAACTTTTATGAAATTTGATTTAGAATTTTCGCGTGGTAGATATTACCATTCTGTTTATGGGATAACGTGATTTAAAAGAATTGAATTGGAATTGAATTGAGTTGAATAATTCAATTTAGATTTTTTAAATTTTTTTTGAGGTAATATCTTATTCTAAAATTTTCTTTAATTATATTTGATGTCAGTTTTAGGTTTTAAACAATTAAATCAATAAATTGGAAATAATAAATCCAAATAAATCCATTAAACTTTTTAAAACTTCAATATTTTCATTTTGATACAAAAATATTTGAAAAATTCCTTAAATCATAATTTTTTAACTTTAAAATGTATTTAACTAATTTAATTTTTTCCAACAGGTGTCAAAAAACCGTGTTACTACAACTAAAATACTTATTTACCACTTAAAAGGCACGTAATTATTGATAATAAAAAAAGTGCCTGTAAACAAAATTAACATTTTGTGTCAAACCATTTGTCATATTAACTTGTCATCTATGTTATCGCTGCAAAAAAACAAGATTATTCTTTTCTTTTTTATCTCATTATTTCCTTCCTTCGTTGTTTTCTTATCTAGGACACAATAAAAAAAAAAACAAAAGTAGACAAACATTAATAATATGAACTAGTCCTTGGTCCTTACAAAATGCTTAGAGTACTGGTAAAGTAGTGAATGAGTTCTTACAAGACAAAATATTCTTTATTTTATTTTGTTATTCTTTATATCCATTCTAATAAGGGTATAATAGACTTGTCATTATGTTTGTGATGGTCTAGGGGAGACGAGATAGATCAAGACTCAAGTACCTGGATTAGAATCAAAAAATGAGTCGTATTATTGATAAGTGTGTCCGTCCGTCAGCACGATATATCTGAAAAAATAAAAGAACTGCAAGGATTCTGAAATTATCACAAACATTTTCACAATAACTTGAGCTTTTCAAATTTAGAACAGTTTCCCCAAATGGTTCGAATAGCTAACAAATTAAACTTCTTCTTCAACTGACCCTAGTATCTGACTTTGACTTAGCTTAAATGGATATGTAATATTATCTATAATTACTCTAAAACTTTTCCAAGAGTAATAAGGTCTTATGGCTAACGTCCTTACGGTTCGCCTTTTACATGAGGTTCAAATAGTTACCATACAACTTCTTTATTTTAAATATGCTAACGCAGAGTCAAAAGAAATTAAGAGGCATTGATTTCTGATTAATTGGGTTAATTTTGGATAGGGTTCGTGCAGCTGTTATAAAAATGGGAAGTTCCGTTATAATCTCTTCTCATTTTTGAAGTTTATTTTTAGGCCAACTTTTACACAAAATTTTGGGTATCCCAGAGTTACCAGAGTCAACTCTTATGCCTTCCTTTTAATATATCTTCTATCTCTATCTCTATCTTAATTTCTTTTCTTTTCTTTTTTTTTTTTTTATGGTAATCATTTTTTATGATATTTCCTGTCTCTTTCTATCATTGTGTCTTTAATAACTTTAATATTTTTTTGTTAAATGGTTTTTATATATAGAATATTAAAAATAATCTGAATAATACGAAATAAGAATCCATATAAAAGCCAAAAAGTAAAAAAGAAGTCGAAAAGCTTCTTATTAGCAGTCAGGTCTCAAATATTTAAGAGAATTTCATAGGATAGGAAGTCAGGGTATTTTTTTTTTCAAGAGAAAAAAGTTAAAAAAAAGGTGCAGGGCCATTATTTCCGGGCTTAAAAGTCCTTTAGGGATTTATGACTTAATTAGGGGGATATAAGTCCCTAAGGGGCTTTTGACTCACTTTAAAATATTAACGTGGGCCATAAGTCCCTTGAGAAATTGGTCATAAGTTCCTTTTGGAAATAACGACCCATTAAGTGAGTTATAACTTCCTTTATTAATTTTTAATGGCAGTTATAACATCATATAACTAAAATTATCTGATAGCCTGCAATAGCCTTTCAAAATATAGCTTATATGTAAAATTATTCTATTTTTCTTAATTTTGGAAAAAGGTTCAGGGTATTTGAATTTCTGAAACCTGTATAAGGGAGTTATGATCCACTTTTCTGAGTAAGAACTGTAGTCATAATAAGTCCCCTTGGAAGTTAAGGCACAATGCTACGAGGCTTAAGTACATCTAGGCATTGGAGAATCCCACTAAATGAGTTATAAATTCCAAAGGAAATTATGACCCTGGAATTTATGACCTTGCACCAAAAAAAAAAATTTGTAGGCCTAAATGTTGTTTTCATTGGAATATTACTATATTTAGCTCAAGGGCAGATATAACAATTATCCTTTTTTTATATATATATATAAAAAAAATGTGATATATATGTATTTAATGGATGTTAATTTTGTTATCCTTGTTTATATAAATTTATTGTTTAGTTTATAACTCTTAATATTAAATTTGATAAATATAAAAAAATTATATATTTTATATGTTTAGAAGTTTTTTATTAATAAAAATATCCCAGCAATTAAAAACAATTTAAGGGTTGGTTTTATTAATAATTCTTTATCCTAAAAGAGTTTTAAACAAGGTGAGAAAAAAAGTTTGAAAAGTTACTTTTCTTGCGAACATATGCCACTAGATGTTTTATAGAAGTGTGCTAAATTTTGTTTTTTTCGCACACTTCCACTGGTCACCATATATTTATTAAGTTTAGCTCCATAATTAATATTATAAACCAAGTGGTTCTTGAGCTCTTCCGGGTCTTTACAGATTTCATTAAAGAGCCATTTTAACTGTTTCCTTAGTGTTTTCGTAGCGGGTGTCTTTCCATCTTCCAGTTTCTTTTCCTTACTTTCTATGCTATTAGTTGCTCTCCTGTTAAATGTCATAAGTCCGTTTTCGTAATGATTGCAGCCCAGAATATACTTATATTTATGAGATCTTTTTTAACATATTTCTGGAATATTAATAACTTGGTATACTGATATAGGTTTTATTCATATTTCTCGCCCACAGTTTGCCCAGATCTCTTCTCGTTAAATGAAAAAATAAAATTATAAATAGGGGGTTTCCTAGTCAATTACCAAATTTGAATTTCATTTCCCAAATACAGAAACCCCCGTCAACGAGAAGTTGTGATTTTAAGAGGAAACTTCCTCAATGCTTGGTCAAATTTAAATATTAAAAAAGAATTAAATATTTGATATACTTCTGAAGGTTTGATACAATTAAGAATTTTATTTAGTTTTAATTACGGGGTATTTCCCAAAATTTGACAAAAACAAACCAAATGCGTTATGTTAATAAATTTTTATATTTTTAATACAAGAAAAACCAATCACAACAATTTTATTTTCTTTTATTTTACAGATCCAACAACATTATCGATACCAAAAACAAAAAACTGATCAAATGAATGCATTGACAAGTCAATTATTATTATTAGAATCGCGTTTAAAACGTAAACAGAAACAAATTGCCAACATAATATATCAACGTGAATTAACCATATTACGTCAACAGAAATTAATAGATGCTTTGTCGTCTAGATTAGTTGATCATGGTTTAGAAACAATTGATCCTAGTTATACAGATTTTGATTCATTAAATGATTCAGATTCGGCTGTTGTTTTAGAAGATATTGATTCTGATTGTTATAATTCATCATCATTAATATCGAGAAGAAAGGGCAGCTGTGGTGGTGGAAGTAGTAGTAGTACTGGTAGTGATGGTGTTACAATAGTTCGTTCAATATCTGATGCCATTGAATCTAATTTAAATAAATATTCACGTTCGATGAGATCAAATTGTTTTTTGAGAAGACCAGAAGTTTTAGAAACAGTTTATAGTGTTGAAGAAGATCCAGAACCACAACAAAATTCATCTGGTGTTGGTGGTGCTGATGTAGCTGAAAAACGTGATAAATTTCGTAATCGTTCTGAAAAAGTTATTGTCAATTCATTAGAAGGACAATTAGATGGTGTTAAATCAAGTGGTGGTGGTGGTGGTGGTAATGGAGAAGGAGGTGGAGGTGGTGGAAGAACAACAGAATCTGGTCAAAATAATACATCACAATCAACAACAAATCTATCACAAATACAACATAATTCTGAAAATATATCATCAACAGCAAATAGAAGATATAGTGCCAATAGTATTTGTAATAATTATGGCCTAGACAAAATTTTTTCATCAGCAAATATGAGTTCATCTGTAATTACAGCAACAAATACAACAATTAATTCATTAATTTGTCTTTATCATCATAATGAAATTATAAATGGTTCTAATTATCATATGACTGGTGCTAGTGGTAATGGCACTAATAGTCATAACACTACTGGTACTGGTAATGATGATCCAAATTGCGTTAAACAATCACAAGTAACAAATTTTAATCGTGTCATGTCAAATCATAGATCTGTAACCAAACCTAAAGATGTCAAATATAAAAGAATAAATAAAGCTAAATCAAAAAGTTTAGAAGAGTTACGTGGCCGTTTAAGGCATTGGGTTGAAAAAGGTTCATCATCATCATTGCATAGTGAACATCCGGCTGCAGCAGCTGTTGCTGCTGTTGCATCCACAACATTAATTGGTGGTTTAAATGGATCCCAGATGCCACAAACAGCACAAAGTTATGCGTGACAGTCGCATTATTATTGTAATAATGCTGCTGCTGCTGCACTAATTGGAATTGGTGGTAGTGGTGGTAGTGGTAGTGGTGGCAGTGGTAGTATTGGTATTATTAGAGGACGTGGTGGTAGTGTTAGTGGTCCTGGTATACGTTATTATTATAATCGTAATCAAGATATATATTCAACAGCATCATCACCCGCAACAACACGATGTGTATCAACAATTGATTTGAATAAAAAAGCCGAAAGATTTAGTTTTTGAAATCTAAAGATTTTTTTATATGCATTTTTTAATGTGATCTTTTTTTATTTTTTAATAAGATTTTTTAAATAAAAAATAAATAATATTTAATTATAATTATTATTGTGTAAAATTAATTAAAAAAAAAAAAGAAATTAAAAAGTTTTTAAGAAATTATTATTAAATTAATTAAGTAAAAATGAAAAAATATTAAAAAATATTAGTAAAACGATTTAAGGACAAACAAACTAAACTGCTAAAGACACAGTTCTTATAGATAATCACAGATTTAAAATACCTGCTAGATTAAAGCTAACCACTGCTAATTATTTTTAACTTTTTTTCTGAAGCTTTTGTATAAATCTTGACAAAATTAGATAAACTAATTTGGTTTTAATTCAATCAGCAACCTTGTCATTCAACCTTAAAGTCTTGACGACTCTACCTTAAATTAAACAACACTGACGACACTGGCTGGGACTAATATCACTAAAATTTCCTTTTTCTTACAACGCCCTGAGGAGTTCTGATTAATATAAGGAAAAGTGTCATTGTTTTTTAAATGTCAATTGATAAGACGTCAATTTTTGAAACATCCTGTATCTAAATTTTGATTAAAGATTTTAAATTTAATTCGGCCTAATTTTGGCTGTCTTCAGTCTAAGCTAGCAAGATTTTGTTTGTCCAAATTAATTGTTTCTATCATTTTGTAAAAATTTTTCAAAGTTTAATTAAATATAAACTATTATTTCAAATGTATATATATAATATTTAAAAAAAAAAAATTAATTAATTAAATAAAAATATAATATATAAGTTAGAACATAATTATTTAATTTCTTTTCTTAAATATTTTTAAAATAAAATAAGATACTATTACTTTAAAATTTTTGTACTAAATTATAAATTTAAATAACTATGAGATTAAAAAATAAAAAAAATTAATAAAAAAAATTAAAAAAAAAAATTAAAACAAAATAATTTAAAAAAAATTAAAAAATAATTTAAAATAAAAATGGCTCTGATAAATAGAATATGAAAACTTTTTTTTAAGATTATTAAATATAGTAAATAACAATAGATCTGACAAAATCGATCAGTGCTTAAGTCGTTGGTTTTTCAGTCAGAAAGTGCCGGGATTAAACTTTAGTCTTTATCCAAATATAAAACGACTTTTACATAATCAACTATAGTATGACAATCGGAAACCACCTCATCACAAATGTGGGAGCCGCCAAATGATCAAACAGATTTTTAATAATAAAATATTGATATTGTTGATCCTTGTTTAAAAAATGGATGAAACCCTTTCTATAAACATAACTTTACCTATATACCCTATTTAATATTAATGGGTTGGCATACCGAGAATCCAAAATTTTAAAATCCGAAAATACCAACCCTTGCACAATCAGAATTACCGTTGCCCTAATTTTTGAATCTTTAAGATTTAGTTCATAAAATTTTGAAATTATTTTCGAAAATTTTCGAAATAAGATTCGAAATTTAGATTTCGGAAAATTATAATTTAGAATTCTGTAAATTGAGATTTTGAGATTTCAAAATTTGGAATACGTTAAAGATTTTATTTTGGATTTTGTAGTGCTCCCAATGGTAACTTCCAATTTCCCAAAATTAGTATTTTGCTCCCTCTTCTTTATATTGATTATTAAATAATCAACAGACATCCAAATATTTTGTTTTAGAATATCATGTCAAAACCTTTTTCTACCAAACCCATTTAACTATTCATCAATAGACCATAGCATCCTTTATCCATCCCTTTAATAATCTGGACTATCAGCTACTTTGAATGCTTTAATATTAATTTAATATTTATTTAAAGTTTTTTAGTCCAATTATCCAAATCTTAGAAACAAAGAATTTTAAATAAATTTTCGAAGAAAATAGATCCAAAAATTAGAAGAGTCTAATGCTACACCATTTTTTCAAATGTATTCTATAAATTTTAAAAATAAATCTTCTTGAATATAAAGGACAAACTTTAGAAAATCTTTACCTATATAGGATACAGATTTTTGAATTACCAGTTGTTACCTAGTACACGATACATTGGGGTATGTGGCCTAAGAAGCCCTATTTTTTAGTGTTTTCAAAATATCTGGACTTCATAGTTATATAATGAGTTTGCTCCACATTGCCAGTAGATCTTCAAATTGTCTTTAGGATTGTTAACATTTGATAATAAACTTTTCCCAGAATTTTTGATGGTTTTTGAACCATTTCTGACTAGTAGGCAAAGATTCACAAAACCTAGTATGTTCCTCATTACAATCTCAGGAACCCCGTTTTAAGCTCTCAAATTAAAAACTTCCATAAAACTCAGATCAATTTTTAATTAACTCTTAATTTACCTCCTTCCCGCTCCCTTAACTATATTTCATATTGATTTTAATTTAAAAATTAATAAAATTAAATATAAAATTAATATTAAAAAAATTTTTTTAAATGTGTACATAAGAGAGAGTCAAATACCTATATTATATAAAATTGAATATAAATATAAGAAATAAATTTTTCTTTTAATTTTTATTTCTATTTTAAAATAAAAAAATTTCTTGATTTAATTTTTAAGTAATTAATTAAAGTAATTAAATAAAATAATAAAAAAAAAAAAAATAAAAATTTATAAAAATTTGAAAAAAAATTGAAATAAAATATCTAAAAATATTAAATAAATATACATAGATAGAAAGAAATAAAAATGAACAAAACAAAATGTATTTACTACTCTTGGATTTTATATAATAAAAAAAGAAAACCAAAAACTTACAGGGAGTTCCAAAAAAATACTGAAACAAAATTATATATTTAATTAAAAAAAATATAAAATTATCAACTTTAAAATTTCAACATCATTAAAATACCACTTTTTAACAACTTCTTCTTTATTTTATTACACATTAGTCCTCCTGTATCTTTATATATTGAATATTCTCATTTTTCAATATATTAAACCTGTGACTTTAATCTTAAATTCATTAAATTTTTTTATTCCATGTAATTGTCTACTTTGTACCTTGGTTTCTTAAACACCCTGTATCACATTAAAAAAAAATAAATAAATGTAATATTTAAATTTACAAAAAAATATTTCATTGAAACTTAAAAATCGCTGATATAAAAAAACATATTTTAGAAACAAACGCCATCAATTATCAAAATTTCAAAATTTAACCAGCCCTCGATTTACGTCGTTATTTTTATAGATCGTGCAGGGATCGATTTTAGCATAAAGTAACATATTAAAAATAAAAATTTATAGGAAAAATTTTAATTCGAACGACTTAAATCGAGAACTTAAATAGAACTATCAAAATTTAGTCAACCCTCGATTTACGTCGTTATTTTCGTAGACCCCTGAAATCGATTTCAGCATAAAATAAACAATTTAAAACAAAAAATTATAGGAATAATTTTAATTCGAACGACTTAAATCGAGAACTTAAATAGAACTATCAAAATTTAGTCAACCCTCGATTTACGTCGTTATTTTCGTAGACCCCTGGAATCGATTTCAGCATAAATTTAAGAATTAAAAATAAAAATTTATAGGAAAAATTTTAATTCGAGCTACCTAAATCGAGAACTTCAATAGAAATATCAAAAATTAGTCAACCACGTCGTTATTTTTAATAATCAATTTTAAATTCAATTATGCGATTCCATCTTATAACAATTAAAACAATGAAAAAAAAAATATAAATTAAAATAAATAATTAAAGTTCACGCGAAGTAAATCGGGAAGCTTAAATGAAACTTTCAAAATTTAACCAACCCTCGATTTACGTCGTTTTTTTTTTTTTTTTAAATTATTTATGAATAAAATATCGATTCCAGTTTTATAAAATAATTAATCTATAATTAAAAAATTAATAAAACGACGTAAATCGAGGGCTTTAAAAACCAAAACATATTAATTTTTCAAAACTAAATATTGTGATAAAATCATTATTAACAAAATTATTACCTTCAAATCAATACAATAAAAAAAACCATAACATATATAATAAACTTTTCAAACCTGTACCTTCATTTTTTAAAATAAAATAAAATCATCAAAATATAAATTAAAAAATCTATTTTTTTAAAATTAAAATAAATTTAAATATATATATAAAAGAAAATTGTATTTTTTTAAACAAAGCAAAAAGCAAAAAAACAAATTGTCATGATAATCAATTTTTTGAAAATAGTTGAAATTCACCACAAAAAAAAATTTAGTAATGCAAAAAAAAAAAAAACAAAAAATTAATTAATTAATTAATTTAAAATTAATTAAATTAAAAAAAAAATTCAATAAGTAAAAGTTTAATTAAAAAAAAAAAATAAAATATACACATATACATATGAAAATGTTATGATGTTATAAAAATAAAGCATAATTCTAAAATTATATACATATATACACACATATATATTTTTAAAAGTAAGAAAAAAAATTAATTTTTTTTAATTGAAATATTAGTTCTTTTTAGTTTTAAGGGTTTTTTTTTGTTTTTGAATTTTTCAAAATGAAAAAAAATATTATATATATATATAATATATATATTAAAATAAAAAAAAAAAAAAAATAATAGAATGTAGAAAAAAAAAAACAATTGTAGTAAATGCAAATACATCACATACGCATATATATTTCAATAACTATGAAATAATAACTTTTTTAAATATTAAAAAATCATTACTTCAAATAAAACTTTAAACGGCAGCACTTTCTTTTATCTAAATAAACTTTAATAAAATCTTTAGTTCATTCAAAATTTTAAAATATATTAGAATTCATTTAAAATTTTAGTAACTTATAATTTTTTGAAGCTGTTATGCAGTAGAATTAAGATATTATTCATAAAGCGCCTAAAAGTAGGCAATGAAAATTAATACTTGGAAAGATTCCATTTTATCCCAAAATAGAAACATTTGAAAAAAAATTATTTGCCAAAAGTGTTGCCGTTTAAAATGTAAGCAAAACAAACCAGCTAGTACATTAATAGGAAACCTGAAAAAATTAGAAAAAGCTAGAAAGAATCACATCAGGTCCTTTTTTAATCATCATAGTAAAATGGAAATTATCAACTTGAATTTCTTGAAAACATGTACATCAAATTTGTGTCTGATTAACTTGTTACCCTTAAAAGGAAAAATATAATATTTTTATGTCACATCATTTTAAAATCATCGAAAACCAGAGAAATTCCTTCCTTTGTGACTATTTTAATCCAGGTCACTTGTTCCTGATCTTCTAACGTACTTTTTAAATGTTGCAAACTTATATTTTAATTTGAGAATTTCTATACTCTTTTAAAATCTTTTTAAATTTAAAATCAATATAAATTATAAAATTCATTAAAATCAAATAAAGTGCAGATATTCTAAATGTCACTAGCACTTTAAAAACCTTTTTGTGCAGTCATCAATTTCACTTCAAATCTATTTTGATCTACATACAAGTTAAAAATTAAAACAAAAACGACAACTCTTTCATAACTGTGCACAAGTTTTTTAGAAAAAAAAATTAACAAAATATTGTACAAAATAATTAAAATTCTGATCAATTTAAATTGTAATATTAGAATAAAAAAAAATTAAGTATTAATTTAAAAAAAATTTTAAAACCTAATGTAACTTAAAAAAAAAAATTAAATTTAATAAAATGATATATTAGCTAGCAGTGTTGCCAATTTTTTTGTACTGATGTTTCTATATTTTAAAATTTAACACTACAACAAAATACTATAATATAATATTCTATCTACAAAAAAAAGTATATATATATATATATATATATATATTGTGTAATTAAATAAAATTAATTAAAGCCAAACTAATTTATAAACTGCAATTAAAAATTTATAATAAATATAGTATATATACATACATATATATATATTTTTCTTGCAAAACATATATAAAATTACAAATTTTAAAATAGAACAGAAAAAATAAAAAAGTTCACTATATTATAGAATATTTTAAAAGTTATTTGAAAATTTTTTTTTAATAAATTTATAAATATTAAAAACATAAATAGGTCCCCATTAATGAACAGTATTGACGTTCAAGTTTTATTTAAATTAGAATATATTTTTAACTGGTACTCTATTTTTAAACTTATACAGTATATACTGGGCTTATACATTTGAAAAAAATATTCACGCAGCACAGTGCAGTTATTTTGTTATTAAATGTCAAAAATATAACCTCAATTGTTTCAAATTAAGTGTCAAAAATATAACCTCAATTTTTTTATTTTTTAAATGCTATAACATATTGAAAATCACTGTAAGAGTCACTGAAATATATAATTAATATAATTAGAACTCACAGTACAAAATTACAATTATTTTGAACTTTACTGCATTTTAAATAAAACAACAACACTGTTCAAAAATATACTAAAAAAAATTTATGGAAGACACACAGTAATACTACTAAAAAAATTTTTCATTAAATGCAAGCAAAAAATCTGTCACATAGCATTTTTAAAAAATTAGCCTTGAATAAAACATTATAAGTTAAATTTAAAAACTTTTCAAATAAATTTGAACCCAACTATTTATTTATTTGATCAGTATATTTTTTACATTAAAAATATTTCAGTTAATATTTATTTTGGAACAATTTATATTAATTCAGAAATCAAAGTTTGATCAGTTAAATTATAAAATTGAATAAGATAGATAAATTTTAATTTATTGGGCAGTAAATTTATTTCAGTAAAATCTTTTTGTTGTAATTATTATATATACTGACCATGTTTTTTAAATATTGTTTTTTTTTTTTATTAAAATACTAATAAATACCAACTGATTAAATAAAAAATACTGAAAATTTATTTGAAATATACTAAGTAAATATATTAAAAATATACTGATTTTAAAAATACTGATCAAATAAATATTCAAGTATTTGTTTTGTTTTTATTAAAAAATTTTGAAAATTAAAGAAATTTAAATAAAAAAAAAAAATTAAAACATAGATAATATATATACTTCGATAAATACTAATTTAAATATATACCTAATAAATTTTATCTATTAATTTTTTTTTTTATAAAAACTAATTTTTTTATTAAAACTTTATATGTTATAAAATTGCTGAAATTAAGAGAAGTTTATTCTTAAATATAGAGATTATAAGATGTAAATTATAGCTATATATATTTCAATTTAAGGTACTCATAAAAATATGCATACATACATTTATAAAAATTAAAATTAATTTAAAAAATTTGTAAATAATATTACGCTTTTATTAAAAATAAAAAAAAAATAAATTTGCAAAATAACTTAAAACCTTATATTAAACTTATATATTTAAAGAAATAAATTAAAATTTAAAATGATAATAATTAAAAAAAAAAAACAATTTAATAAAATTTTAAATGCTAATAAAAATCATTTACCAAAGAATAATATAAAAAAAAAATTAAATGTTTGTTTTTATTTTAAGTTATTAAAAATTTGGAAAAGTTTATAGGTTAGAATGAAATGTCATTGTCACTCTTAAGTCTTAAGTGACAAGTTCTTGGTGTAGTACCTTCAATTATCAATAGCTAATAAATTTTATAAAAGATAAAGGCAAAGATTAGAGTGTGTTTGCTTAAAATAATATGATGTCTTTAGTATTACTTAAACCCAAGTTCAATGGAGACAAATTATAATTAAATATAGATTGCTCCTAAAAACCTCAAAAATAATTTAATACGGTTAAATTAATTCAATCTTAAACAACAATGATTTTTAACTTTATAAAACTTTAAGTAAAATTAGATTTATAAAACCATTTCCGGGAATTTCCCCAAAAACTACTGGAGGGGTAGTCGATATTGAAATTTTAAAATAGCCAATTTGGGTATAGAAATAGATTTAAACATATTTGACATCCTAGATAACTTATATTGAACACTAATTAACTGAAGTCTTAACTGTGTATTTTAAAATAAATTTAAAAATATAAAATCCCATTCTACTATAGTTATTATTTTATATGAATATCCAATTAAAAAAATTATTCTTTAATATAATTAATTAAAATTTAATTAATATTTATTTAAAATTTACAAAAGAAATTAATATTTTTTAAAATCTATTATTAAAAGAACGATTTATTTCAAAACTTATTAACTATTTTTTTAAAAAATCAATTAAATTTCAAAATTGTCCAACAGGTGTCACTGTCTGTTTTTATTCATTTCTTATTTTATTCCACTTTAACAACTCTTTTTTTCTTTTCTTAAATTTTACAACATTTCATTCTATCCACATTTTCTTTTCACAATGGCAGCACTCTATATTTTTAATGTCATTTTTCATTTAACTTCATCAATCTGTCAAATGTCAATTCTCAAATCTCAATTTTAATACATACAAAAAAATAAATACCAAATGGTGCTTTAGAAAAAAAAAAACATCTTATTAGAAAATTTGACATATTTTACCATACAAATTACAACAAATATTAAGCAAAGTTTCAAACCTCCAATAGGACATGAATGTTATTCTGTCAATGTGTAAAAAAATAAAAAAAAAAAATAAGAAAGGGAAAAAAAAACAAAAAAAAAAAAACCATTTCATTTTATTTGTCAAATCAACAAAATGTCAAATTCGTGTGAGTCGTGTTTCGAGTTTTGTTCCGAATAGTTGGAATTTTATTATTGATACGGATAAAAAAAAATTTTTATTTTTTGCATTTTATTCCACCAATTTCAATTTACTTGCAAAGTTATTAACAAACAAATATATATATACATATATATATATATTTGCAATTAGCATATATTAATTATATTTTGTTTATTGCAAAGTATCTATTCAATTTTATACATAATATAAATTTAATTAAAATTAAAAAGTGTTGTACATTTAACGGTAAATTGATTTTATAAAAAAAAAAAAGTTCATAAAAAGACGCTTGATTTTGTAAATTTTGTAATTTATAATTTTGTTCTTTCATTTTTTTTTTTTTTGGTATAAAATTTGTATTAAAAAAAAAACAAAAGTTAGAATTGTGCAAATGATAAAAAACAAAATACCAAAATATTTAATAAAATTTTTATTTCTAATTATTAACTAGAAAGAAAAAAGTTTTCATAAAAAAAAGTAATAGATAAAAAAAATATAAAACCGATGCAAAGTACATATTGATACCAAAAAAAAAAAATTTGCCGTATCACACCATATAAAATATCCACCAGAGAGTTTTTATTTGTGAATAAAATAATTGAAGATAAAAAAAACAACAACAACAAAAAATTGTCACTTATTTTTTTTTTAGCTGCTACCACGTCAAAAAAATTGTAAAATTTTTCAATAGAATTTTCTTAAATTAAAAAAGAAATATTTTCAAGATAAAAAACCAGATAAAAAAATAAGAAAACAAAATTGAAGTTTGTTTTTAAAACATACGTATAATTTCTTATTAAGTAAGAAGTGAAATAATTAATATTTTTTTTTAATTTTTGAATTCCTTTCAAACAAATTTTGTTTTTGAATTTTTTTAGTTCAAAATTCTATTTCATGTTTTTTTTATTTTATATTTTCATTTCTTTTTTAGAACTGAAATTTTATCATAAATTTTTTTTTTCAATTTTTATTTACAGAAAATAAACGAAAAAGTTATTGTAAGTAAGTAAAAAAAAACACTACAAAATTATTTGGAGCAAAGAATTTTTCTGTTTTTTTTTTGTTTTAGTATAAAGTGAAATTTAAAACTGATTCGCGATCAAATACAATATAAATACAAAAACAAAAAATCACAAAAATTGGATACAAATCAATCAAAAAAAGCAAAAATATTCAAAGAAAAAAAAAGGAAGTGTTGGCCAATAAATAAATAAAAAAAAAACTTTTTAATCGAAATATAGCATAAATTCAAATAAAATATTAAAGCCAAGTGTAAAAAAAAAAAAGTTGTAAAACAAAAAAAAAAACATACAACTTACAAATAAATTCAGTATATCTAAGCATATATATAAAGCAAAATAATATACAAAATAGCTCGTGTGTGGAATTATTCATGCACTAATGAGGTAAGTTTTTGCTCCGTTTGTTTAAATATTAAAATATAGTTTTAAGTTTTTTTGATTATTATTGATTTTATATATTCATATTTTAATTTGTGTTTTTTTGTTTTTTAGTTGAATTTTCCATAATTAATATCAATACACGTATTAGAAAAGTTTTTATTTCCCCAAGACCGATCTTAAATTTTGAAAATTCTCATTTTAAAAAAGACAAATCATATCAGAATAATAATAATTAGTCATGTTTAAATAAAAAATACAATACAAACAGATATCAACTTAATATATATATAAGTATACAACAAAATTCATATCAGAATTTTAGAAATATGAGAGAACGAAATAACAAAAAACCCCGTTTCATTTATTAGAATTATTTATCAAATGGTTATAAAGGAATTATAAAATGTGCAAAGGTTGCAAAGTAACCAAAAAAAAAAAAAAAAAAATAACATGAATCCTTCCTTCATTTGATTTTTATTTTTATCGATTTTTTTTTTTTACTACTTGGATTTTTGTAAATTTTTGTTATTTTATATTATATTTTGTTCTTTTTTTTTTGTTTAACATGTTTGGTTTAGGTATTCTATTTTATATTTTCTATTTTAGCTTTGTTTTTTCTTGTATTTTCCTTGTTTTTGTTTTTTTTTTTGGGATAAAAGTTGTCATGACAATGAAAATGGAGTTTTCCATATTATTACTTATAATAAAAAGTATATAATACCTACAAAATTTTCTTCCTCTTGCTATTTATTAATCTATATTCTATATTAAAAAAAAAAACAATCTAGCCACTCCAGAACATAAAATAATAGTTGTTAAGTTACATTTTTGAGTGCAGTGCAGTCAAATGAAGCAAACAATTAGGTTTTGTTTTTGGTTGGTAGACAGAAGTAGCAGGCAGTCAGCCAGCCAGTTTTTAGTCAGTCAATGTAAAAAAAAAAAATTAAGAAAAAACGAACAAAATAAAAACATTTGTTTTAACTTTTTTAAACAACCCAACCAAAACCATCAAGACAATGAGCCAGCCAGCAGCAATAATGCTGATGACACTTGAGTAGACGATAGAAATCATAAAAAGATATTTAAAAAAAAAAATAAAAATGAGAAAATGAAGAAATGAAAATATTATATACATATTTAGTAGTATCTATATAATATTTATGTACATATACATAATATATATTGTACTTACTTTATTTTATTTTTATTTTTATTTTATGTTTTTAGGTTCAGCAGACGTTCATGTTCTTTTCTCTTCTTTAGATTAGAGTTACTTTAACCACCTCCGCATTAATTATTCTTAGAGTTTACTTATATGTTATGTTTTGATTTTTGTTTTTTGAAAAGTTGAATGTTGTATATTTGGTTTTTTAATTCTTATTTCTGTTTTTTTTTTTTAAAAAAAATTTGATGTGCCAAGAAAAAAAAATATTAAATCTTGCAAAAAAAAAATGCCATTGCTATAATTTTTTGATAGAAATACGTATATATATGAACATTTTTGGGGTACTTATTAAATAAAAAATAAAAATTTTATTTCGAAATAATGAATAAAAATGCAATTGCTAATGAGAATTATTGTTCCAATTGTATGATTTTTTGGTTGTGTTAACTTTTTATCATTCACCTTTTTCTCTGGGGAGAAATTCTAATAATTCTTGTACTCATTTTTAAGATTTCATATCTTTTATTTTCATTTTTTTTCAAAATAAAAACAAGGAAAAGTTTAATTTTGTATTATTTTTTTGAAAATTTTCGTTTATATTTCCTTTTCTTTATATTATTCTGTTTGTGTTTTTTGGTTCAGTACTCATTCATTTTTTTTTTGCGTTCTTTTGTATAAGAATTGCGTATTCTTATTTAGTTTGTCAGTCGACAGCAGTCAGAACACCCCTTGGCAATCCAATAAGATTTAAAAAAAAAGGTATTCAACCTTTTTTTTTTTACTTGCTCTTGCGTTTCTTTCACTTTTTCTTACAAAAGAAGTTTTTTTGGGGGTTTGAGTTGGGAAGAATTTTTGTTTTTGGGGAAAAAGTTTAAGTAAAAATATTTCCAGACATGTTTTTTTTTTTTTTGTAAATTTGTTTATATACAAAAGTTGGTTTTGTATTTTGCTTAAAGGGAGTTTTCTGTTTTTTTTTTTTTTTGCGTTATGATAAGTTTTTCTCGGTTTTTCTTTTTACTTTTGTTGGGGATTACATTATATTAATGTTTTTATTAGTTTGTTGTAAATGTTATATATATATATAAAGTATATATGTATATATTATTGAATGAAATAAGTAATGTATTTCTTTTTTTTCATAGTAAATAAGTATAACCGCACCAATATTGCATACAAATATTTATTATAGGTAGAATATTACTTATTATTCTTTAAGATTTGAGATTTTGATTTCATCGTTTCATATCTAAAATGAAAAAAGATTATCATTTATTAGGTATTATATGTAAACAATTCATGTAATAAATAGAAAAATTTAGTAATAGTAGAAATATAGCTGTATATAATGTAACAATATTATTTAAATGGGGATCATTTTGAATGAATTTCAGTTGTTGGTTTTTGTTTTAACTTTTGTATTTATTTATTAAAGTATATATTTATTCGAAAGTAAGGTGTCTATAATACTTAGTATAATATGTGTATGTAAAGTTATTTAGATTAAATATTTATTATGAATGAAATGAAAGTATTTATATTAAATAGAGAGGTGTTTGTTAATAGCTGCAAGGTAAAACTGACTGATTTACAAGTAAAGAAACACTTTGTTGGAAAGTTTTGCAGTTTTTTTTTTTTTTGGGTTCATATTGTAGTAAATGTTATTACAACTGTTATGGTCCTTGGTTTGTTTTCAATTCCAATGGAACAATTTTTTCATACAAAAATATTGTATAAATATTCAAGACTGGTCAGAGTACAAGAGAGTACTTTTTTAAATTTATAAGTACAAAAATTTCAAGTTTTAAAGATAATGAAGATTTGTAGAATTTGTTAATTACACTGAACTTTTATTAAAAGAAAAGAATAAGTAGTAAATTATTTAATTTCTGAAGTTTTTTCTTAGGATCACTTTACAAAGATTACTAAATTAGCTTAAGATTACTACGATTTTTTCATAGAATTACCTTGTGTCCGAGTCAATTCCTTTTGTGAATGTTATATATTTGCTTAGATAGGTAGTTAATTATAATCTAATAACTTTAATTCGTAAGATTATTATTAGGTGCTTACTTAATTTATTTATTAAAGCAATATTGCTTCTTATTACAACTACTTAAGTACTTGTTACTAAATATTACTGTAATTGTTTTGAACTGACACACCACAAGTTTTAATATTAAAAACAAAAATTTATTAGTACTAAAACACAGAATTACTTACTTATACTTACTTTCCAGTAAAAGTTTTAATAATATTCAAAGTCATTAAACTTAAAAGAATTGAATTCCATTCAAAGAATACTTAAACTTGAATAATTTTATTTTATCTCGAAGGGTTACTTTATTTTATTACAAAAATTCTGTTGTGTTATGTAAAACTCCCAATTACTACATGGTAATATTGTTGCAATTTAATTACAATAGCTATAAAAAAAATTCAATTTGTTTTAATTACTTGTTTTTTTTTTATTTAATTAAAACACTTTAAAAAAAAACAATAAGTACTTAAGGATTTGTAACAAGTGGTATTTATAATAGTAAAGTATTTAAATGTGACAATACTTAAAAACAATTTAATTTTAAATAATTAAATAATATATTTATTAGTATATATATATATTTATATAGTCATGTATATTGAAGTAAATTTTCATACAATAATAGTTCCAGATGTTTTTTTTTTTTATATGTATGAGTAAAAATATGTGAAAGTACTTAAGTACTATATAAAATTAAATAATTAAATTATTAGTATGTCCCTAAAGAGATATCTGAATAATGTTTCAATTTTTAAAAAAAGGCTTAGTACCTACTTAGGTACTTATCGACACAACTAAACTTACAATTCAATAAAATAAAAACACTTAGAACTGTTTTTCTAACATTACTTTGTTAAAATTAAAGCTATAGTTATAAATTTCAATTAAATATTCTATAGAATTTAATAAAAAATTCAAATTAATTCAAATTCTTATTAAAACTAATTTAAATTCAATCAATGTCTCATTTTTTAATTAAATATTTAACTATGCCTAGGAATTTATTGAAATTACTTATCTTCGTTAAAAAATAATTTCTTTTTCTATTTTCTTTCTTCCATTTTGGAAAAAAATAATAATTCAAAACAATTTGGACTTCATTGAAGAAATTTAAAGACAAATTTTTGATTTTAACATATTTAAACTATACTTGATAAGGGTTTACTTTACAATATATTGTGTTTCTTACTTCCTTACTTATATTGAAATTGATAAGTTTCTATAAATTTTTAAAATTTATTCAAAAATTATATAAATTACTTTACCATGTTGATTTTTTTAAACTCTCACGGACTTTAAAAATTGATTTTGATTGAAATAAATGACAAACAACTATAATTTTAGATACATTTGAAGTAAGTAATGGAAAGTGATTTAATTTCAAAATTTACCGCACAAATAAGTACTTGAAATACAAAATAAGAAAAGTAATTAAATAAATTGTATCGTAATTGTTTGTTCCTATATGGAATCTGGAATCTAGAGGTAAAAATAACTATCAATAATAGTATTTTGTGTAGAGAGAAAGCATTGATTGAACTTTAACTATAATTTATAAGTTAAAGTATTAAAATAATATAGCAGTTCAAAATTAATTAAAGTACTTATTGAAATTTTTAGTTTAAAATTGAAAAACAAAAAAAGTAAATTGTGTTTTTAATTTATTAATAACCTTTTGAACTTTCGTTTTGTTTAAACTTATTTTTTTTTGTTTTTTTAATTTTTGATAAGAAAATTTTTGTATTAAATAATCATTTAGCTACAATTAACCTCTTTACTATATAATATAAGAATTTAATTGCAACAACAGAGCAAAATATTGGTAAGTACTTATATATAAGTACAAACTTCTTTTTTAAATAAGTACTTAGTTAGTCTTTTAATGAATAAGTACTTAAATAGTTAATTGTTCATGTATTTAGTTATATATATTAATTAATACTTAAGTACTTAGGAATCATAGAATTTCTGAAGATTTAAGTAATGTAACATTAACTAAGTAAGTACTTGCTACATATAACAGTACAATTCGAAATGTAACAGAAGTAAACGGCCATAAATCTTGTTATACATTTAAATCATTAGTTATAATCAATACTTTCAATGATAATTAATGCTAAATGCAATACAACAAGATACAAGAAGTATGAAGTACTAAATGCAAGACATATTAAGTAAGTACTTAAGTAATTCAGGACATCACTTAAATCTTTTTAAAAGTAAAGCATAAGTAATTTTATAAGATAGGGATCTATTGCACCAGCTAAGTAATTAAATGTAATCAAACTTGTAATCAGTATTTACTTAGAAGTGAATGTTTTTAACTAAGTACTTATCAATTAAAATTTTATTGGTTTGTTATCACTTATAACATGTGGTTTTGGTGCAACAAGAGTTTATCATAAAAATGATTATTTTAACAATAGTGATAAGTAAGCGATTATGATACAGTAGAATCTTTATCCTGAGGATCTGTCAACTGTAGGGTTGTTTAATAAGAGTATAACTCTATATGAAGTCAATTTAAGTACTTATTTTTAGAATTTAGATAAAATTATATAAGTATTTTTAAAATTTACTGCGCTTCTCTCTTCTTTGTTAAAATAAAACAAAAATCACTTTGCCAATTGATTAAAAATTAAAATTCTTCAAAAATAATAAAAATAAAAAATTAAATTAAATTGAAATTAAGTTAAATTAACTAAAATGAAATTTATTTTTTTAAATTGAAAAATTCAAAAAATTATATTCAATTGTTATATTCTTAACATACGTAAGTACTTATATTGACTGGTTATTGGTTTATATATTATATACTTAAATATTTGTATATATAAGTATATATTTATTTATATACGTATATATTTATTGAATCATTACAATATAAAAAAATATTTGCCCTAGATAAACAAATAAGCGAGAAATATTTCAATTATATCGTTTTTTTACTTCAGTACTTACTGATATTTTTTGTTTATTATTTAAAATTTAATAAATTTTTTTCACTTCAATTTTTTATTTTCTTTTTGTTAAAGATGATTTTAACACTTTCAAAAATATTGATTACTTATTTAAATGAAAGTGTTTTGAAAGTTATTATTTTTTTTTTGGATCATACTAAATAAATAGTTATAAAAATTTCGTTTTTTTTGTTTAGTAATTTACTTAATAATTTATATTTAGTTTGATAGTATATAACTATAAGTACTTTACTTTTTATGTAGAATTGATTTATGAACTATTATAATACTATTAAATATCTTTAATAAGTACTTAGTTATACTTCCTTAATTGAATATTTTTTTTTATGTTTAACTAAGTACTTAGATTTAGCTTGTACCTTAAACTAAATGAAATGAATAGTGTAATTAAAATTCTTAAGATAGTACTTAGTTATTTTGTAAATAATTAAAACTTTTAATACTTAATTTAGGTAGTTAGTACTTAATTTTTTTTAATTACTTAATTGGTTACCTAAAAAATTGTATGAAATTAATAGAAAAAATTAATCTTAAATTAAATAGTTAGTTAAGTACTTGTATTACTTATTTAGTACTTATACTTATTACTTATTTATTTAAAAAAAAATGGTGAATTTTTAAAAATATAAGTAGACAAAAAAACTACTTACTTATATGAACAAATCGTGGAGTCTAAAAAAGAGTAGTATTTCTAAGTAACCTTGTTTGCATTACTTACTTACGCATTTCTTTATTTAATAATTACCTTTTTGTATTTCTTAATTATTTTGTCGGAGTACTCAGTATTGTTCTGTTATTATTGGAAAAAAGTACTTAGTATTTCTAAGTAATCTTGTTTGTATTACTTAAGCATTTCTTTGTTACTTGCTTATCTTAAAGATTTCTTAATTACTTTGTTGAAGTACTCAGTACTGTTTTGCTATATTTGGATAAGATAGAAAAGAACTAAGTACATAAGTATATCATTAATAATAGTTATAAACATTACAAAAGACTTAATTTCCATAAATCAGCCCCGACATACAGAATATGATTTTTTGTGTTATCATCTACTTACCGACTAGGGAATTTAGCTTCTTTAAGTACTGATCTGATTCTAACTAAGTATACTTACAATATTTTTACATAAGTAACCGCTCTCATGTAATAATCGGTTTTTGTACAGCATTCCTTTAAATATAAACTAGTTGGTTATTAATAATTAATAAAGTTATTTTATAACTAATAGTTATCAGTAGTTAGTTAAAAAAAAAAATATCTATAATAAGTACTTATACTTCCTGAATTAAGTATCTAAAAATAAATATCATAACTAAGTAAATTCTTATTTTTGTCAATTTGTAAAAATGTGTTGAAACCAATTAATAAATAAATTCATTATTTAAATTAAAAAACGTTTTTAGACACCCAAAATTTATATATATATCTACTTAAATGTACTTATAGAATAATCTAATTATAAGTACAAAAAAAAAATATTTTGTTTTAAATGTCAATGAAAAATATCTCCCTCTTCTTAAAATTGAAATAGTCAGGTGATAGTTTTACCTTCTTAAATATTTAAAAACTAGTTACACTAAAACAAAAAAACTAATTTAAATAAAATGAAAGTTTTTTTTCATTTACTTATCTATTCCCATCATTTTTGTGTTTTGTTTTATTTTAAATTTTAAAATCAAATTAAATAAATTGAAAGTACTTATAAGTACTTACTTATATATATAGAAAGACGCCAACCAGACAATGTCAGAGATCGGTGGTAAACTATTAAGTTGGGGATTTAAATTAGTTCAATATAAAAAAAAAAAACGATTACATATACATAATACTAGGATATTGTAAGTTATATAATATAGACGTCTAAACAATTATAAGTACTTGTATAGTTGTATCATATTAAAAGGTTTACAAAGTACTTGTGCCATTCTTTCTTTTTTTTTGTTTTGTTTCAATATAAGTATATATCTACATTTTCTTATAAAGCCTTCCGGGTTTTTTTGTTTTCTGCTTTTTTAAGTTTCAATTTTATTATTTTTTATAAGTTTAATTAATCGCAAAGTGACCCAGATTTGTTGTACTTGTTATATTATGCACTATTTTTGCTGATAATATCATGTTTTTTTTTTCTCTTTCTTTCTTTCTCTGATACTCTAATACTTTTTTCAAAACTTAAGAAGTAATACTTGGGGTTTTTTTTATTTTTATAATCATTATTTAAATCTTCAGATACTTATTGTTTTCTTCATTTGTTTCTTTTTGACACCCTAAAAAAAAGTATCTTTAGTTTACGTATCATTGCGCCTATTATTTAATGGTGATTTTTTTAAATGAAAAATAAATTACTTTAAAAGTTCCAATGTTCAGTCAATAGGAAAATAATGCAAAAAAAATTAATTAAATTAAATTAAGTGAACAGAAAAACAATATTGGAGAATATATTTTTTTTATCAAAATTCTTTCCTTGTGTCCCAGTAATTACCTAATAAAAATAATCAAAGGTTTCCATAAGAGAACATAAATTTTGGTTGATTTGGTTTGGTTTGGAAAAGTTGATTTGGACTTAATTTAGAAGAATAAAATGTTCTTTCAAAAGTTTTTTTCGGTCTTTAATTGGATGAATTTCTAAAATTGTGTACTTTAAGTACTTATAACTGAGTACTTTATGATGCTTAAGATGAAATTGATGTTATCTGTCCCTCTTTAAGTAACAACTTACATATTTTTAATTTAAAGTTTACTATGAAATTTAAGGTTAAGTCTATTCAGTAAGAACATTCAGTACTTATTGCACTTAAGTATTAGAGTAAGTACTTTCAATGATACTTTATAAGATCAGAGTTGTACTTATGATAATATGTATAAGTAAGTAAGCAGTTACAAAACAAGTTATTTGTAGATAGTATAGAAATTTTCTTGCAAATAAATAACTTAAGTAAGTACATAAGTACTTACTATTTAATGATTCCTTCATCCAAATATGGTTTCGATGTCTTTGGGTGGTTTTTAACACCTTAGAACATCTTTAATTAAGTAAACAAAGTAGTTATATAATAATTTTATAGATTGCAAAAGATGCACTGCAAATAATTACTTAATTATTAAGTACTTAAGTATATTTAGAAGTACACATTAAGCAAATCATTGATATTCATTTTAATTTTGTTATTCAATTCCACAATTCCCAAAGAAATTTATTCACTGAGGTTGCTTTTACGTCTTAAATTACCAAGAAAATATGTAAGTACTTGCATACCATAAAACGTACTTATTCTGCGTTCTTTGCTATTACTTTGATGGTGGTCAGTTATTTTATTCTTTTAAATCATTTGTTTCACCTTTTTTTTCTTGAATTCTAAAAAATTGTAATGAATCTGATAAAAAAAAGTAAGGAATAAGTACTTAAATAAAAAGATATCCATATTTACGTATTTTACAATAAAATTATTGCATTCCCTTAAGAGGAGTCAGGTGAAACGTACAAGTAATTGGCTTTCAATACAATAAAATACAATAAATACTTAACCAAAGTTAATGCAATTACTCAATTACTTATTTTAATATTGAGTGTGAAAATTAAATTATTGTAATTATAATTCATTTCCTTTCATAGTTAAATATATAAGTATACAGTGTACAATAAAGTAGTCTGCAAAGTCGCTAAGGAAATTATCAATTGTATCTTCAATAGAAAAATATTTTTATTGGTTTCCGTTTAAAATTCAAAAATCCAAGTTATGTGTTTGTAAATTCTAAATAAATTGAAAAGTCGATTGGAATTTTGTTTTAAAAAATTCCATTAGTTTTTTGTTCCTCTACTTATCAACTTGTTTATTGGTTTTTTTTTTACTATAACCATCATTATTTCCTTCAAAGTCTTATAAATATTCTTTTTTTATAATATGGTTGCTATTGCCTTTAGTTTTAATTAAAATAATTAAAATAAAAAAAAATTTTATATCATTCTTCACTTGTCCATCCCTCTATCCGACTTTGAGAAATTTCTACTTTCATTTTAAACATTTTGAGCTCTCATAAAGTAACTATTTATAACTAATTAAGTACATAGTTTGGAATAATACTTTTAAAATGTAAGATCCATCTGTTATCAAATAAGTATTTAAGTAGTTCCCACTTTAACCTTAATAACGAAATGCTCATGAATTTTTAGAAACAAAAATAAAAGTAACTAATATAAGTACTGAAGTACTGTACTATTTATACTAATTATAAGTACTGAAGTACTGTACTACTTATAACTACTACTTATAAGTACTGAAGTATTGTCCTACTTATAACTACTACTTATAAGTACTGAAGTACTGTACTACTTATAAGTACTGAAGTACTCTATTACTTATACTACTTATAAATACTGAAGTACTTATTTATTGTTAAATACTTACTTTGACGTCTAGAATTCAAAACTCAAAAAAATTCATCTACTTTGGATTAGAATCATTAGTTACGCAAAATTAACGGTTTCATTACGCTGCGATTTGTGATTGGTTCTAAATTACTTAGTTGATTAACAATTAAATTAATATATGATAAGTACTTATATAAAGGAATACAAAATACTTATTTAAACAGGTATTTTAATTCAAAAATATAACTCACAGACAAATTATTTACTTATTTTATAATTCTGAAATCTACAACACCAAGTAATAAGTTGTATCTGTCATGGTTACTTAGTTCGTTTGTTGACTTTAGCTGACTTGCCCTTCCCATAATTGTGACTCCAATTAGCGAATCTTGTCATTTCTGTAGGTTGCTTATAATCTCCTTACTTATATTCTTACTTAAAGGATCCTAAAATCCCTACTGGGGCATAAGGCTTCACTTATATTCTACTTTACATAATTGATAAATAAAATTTGAAATGCACTCTTGTTAAACTCCTTTCTTTTACATTTTACCTAGTTTTTTATTTATGATTGAATAAATTCCATAAAAAGGAAATCAATTATGTGCATATTTCACACCAATTTCAATTAAAAATAATCACTATTTCTTTTCAATCAATTCTCAACATAATTTTTCCTATCTTTTTTATTGTTACTTATTGTTAAATCGGTTACTTTATAAATAAAAATAAATACTTATTGTTACCTCGACTGTTATTTTTGTAATTTAATCTTTTAGGGGACGTTGTAATTTTCCAATTAATAAAATAACAAAAAGTAAAATAAGAGATTTTAAAAAAATCGGTAACCATAGAAACATTTTGAAATTAATTTTAAAAAAATCGAAAGCAAATTAATAAGCGTTCTTTGATTACTAAAATGAGTCAGCATCTGATTCTTTGATGAAATTTAATATTAATGGACCGGACACCATCAAACCTAACACCATGAACCTATTATTTATAGTTATTAAAAAATGCGAAAACCAAGTACTAAACTAAAACGGATTAATACTCGCATTTTCAGATAAGTAATCCTTTACCTGTTTTTTACTTTCAATAAGTTATGAGAAACATCTTACATGAACAAAAGATTCAACAGCTGTTAAGAATTGTATTTTAATATTCAGTATCAATTCTATAAAATGCTTGATAATTTTTCAGTTATATAATGTTTACTTACTTAACTTAAGCCAGATGTTATGAATGTATTTGGTTTTTGTTTTTAAATACAGGTTTAAGACTTAAATTATATGCCAGTTGATATAGGGGAGTAAAAACTTATTTTAAAACTTGTTTTGAAACCCATTCAAGTGAGAAGAAGAGTTATAGAGTAAATGTATAGTTAGTTTTATATAAGTACCTGCAGAAGTCTTATATAATTTAACTACTTTAGAGGAAGGATTATATTATTATCTTTATTTGGAGAGAATGGGTTTGAATTCAAGATTATAACACTGAATATTTATTATAAACCCATTGGTTTGGTTAATTAATTTAAAAAAAAATATTATTGCATTCTAATCTTAATTTAAATTCTATAAGTAAATTAATATTTGATTTGTTGATTTTTTTGCTGTATAATCCTTCATAGGTGGTCTGTATCAGTTTTTTTAAATGAAAAAAGACTAAGGGAGACCACCTATAAGGAAATATCTTTATTATTTAGATCTCTTAACTAATATGTAAAAGTTACTAACATAATAGGTAACTATAGGTACTTAACTACGATTTCAAATGCGATTCCAAATCAATGTATTTTCGAATTTTGTCCAATTTTTTTGGAGACTTAGAAATGAACAAGTGTAATTAATAAATAAGTGACTTAACTACTTATGAATAAATCACTGATCAAATATTAATAACTAAGTACTTAATTGTTTCAAGTTTTTTGTATTTTTAGGAAATTTCTTATTGGACTTTAAAATTTGAATTTAGTAAGAAATGTTTTTAGAAAATAAAACTTTTTTCTAAGTAATTAGTTTGTAAGTAGGAACCTATTTAATAATGTTAAATGTACTGAATTGCTATAACATTTATTTTTTTTAAACTAAGCCTTTACTTTAAATTGATTCAATGCATTGATTCAATCCTGAAAACTTTAAAGACTAAAATATTGGAAGCGAACATCTTGAAAGTTATAATCTGAAAAATCAAAATTAAACTATTTAGATACTTATTAAGTACGTTTACATATTATATATACTTATACAAATTTTTTAGAAAAGGCGTATAACTCTATGAATTGTCCAACTCTAAAAGTAATAGATAATAGCCCTTTTAAACTCTTGCTAAACACATTAAGACCTAAATTCTGTATCCAACTTTAAATCTAACGCAATTCAACTAGAAAATGTATTACAGACATATAAAGCATTTCCACGCATGCGTAATCTAATTAACTTAAACTTTGAACCAATTTGACTTTAATAATCACTTGATTGTGGCATTATTTGCCAATTTCGACATTAAGGGTTAAAACAACTTCAAAAGTTTATTTTAAGCAATAGTTAAATATATAAGTACTACTTAAGTAGTTAAGTTGCATAAGTATAAGTATATTCATCCATGAACTTAAACATTTAAAGTTACAAAACATTTTGATAACATTTTATTAAGTATACTTAACATCATCAAAATAAAATATTAAAACCTCATCTCAATCATTTTAACAAATTTTAAACTTCAGCAACATATTGTCTAGGTTGTTAAAGTTTTAAGATGCAAAAAAACTAAAAACTTAACAAAATTAATGAACTTTTATAAACTTAAATTGACCCAAATTTTACATTAAGATTTAATTTATTAACGACTAATAGACATTAAAACATTATAATGTTAAATCAACATTTTTATTTATAACATCCATTTGTATTATTTGTCAATTTTTGAACTACTAACTAATAGAAATATATATATAATTAAGTATATATACAAAAAAACTTGTGTGGGCATTTTTTTTATTTCAATTTAATTAATAATTTAATTTTATTAAGCAAAAAATAAATTAAATTTGGTTCAAGTTCAACGTTGTCTGGCCAGGCCATTACTTTTTTTTTCATTTTTTTTTGTCTATTTTTTATTTCCAATATAAAAAAAAATTCGTATTTTTATACCCGTATGACTATATAGTCCAAGGGTATAATAAATTTGCCATTACGTTTGTGACGCAGAGAAGGAGGGGGGGTAGATATAGACTCAAGTGTATGGATCGGATCAGAATCGAAAAATAAATCGATTTAGCTATGTATGTCCGTCCGTCTGTCCGTCCGTCTGTCCGTCCGTCCGTCTGTCCGTCTGTCCGTCCGTCATCACGATAACTCAAAAAGTAAAGGAGCTAGGATTATGAAATTTTCACAAATTCGTTTTTATGCAAAAAACGGAATCGAGTTTGAAATTCAGCCATTTTGGTCCACGGGTTCGAGTACCTGCCATACAACTTCTAAATTTATATGAGCATTACTCTATACCTATGGAAGCTGCGTGTCTGAAATTTTGCCAAAATTAGTTTAGTATAATGGCCAAAGTTACTGCAAAATTTGGTTGGTCTACTGCAGAGGGTTCGAGTAGCTGCCATACAACTCCTTCTTTTATATGAGCTTTACACTACACCTGATGAAGCTGGGTGTCTGAAATTTTGCAAAAAATAGTTTAGTGTAATGGCCAAAGTTACTGCAAAATTTAGTTGGTCTACTGCTGAAGGTTCGAGTAGCTGCCATACAACTCCTTTTTTTATATGAGGATTACACTACACCAAATGAAGCTGGGTGTCTAAAATTTTGCCAAAAATAGTTTAGTGTAATGGCCAAAGTTACTGCAAAATTTGGTTGGTCTACTGCAAAGGGTTCTAGTTGCTGCCATACAACTCCTTCTTTTATATGAGCATTACTCTACACCTAATAAAGCTGAATGTTTGAAATTTTGCCAAAAGTAATTAACCGGATGATATAATGTATATGTTACGGTCATACGGGTATCCCAGAGTTGACACAGTCTACTCTACTACACTCTTCCTCGTTTTTAATCAAATGATTTAAAAATAAAATCATTTAATTTACTAATTTGTTAATTTTGTTTTGTATTAAAAATTACTCATCCATTTTAAACAAATTAAACTAATAGATATATATTATATATATATATAATAAGCGTCTAGTTTTATGCCTTAAATAGAATCCAGTGGAAGAATCGAAGAAATGTCGCATAAGAAAAAAGGGAATAATAAAAAAATATCAACATTCCATTTTAAATTTAATTTAAAAGCAAAAATAAAAGAATATATACTCTTTTCAAATGATTTGGTCCTTTTTTTAAATGAATTTGATCTATTTTCAAATGAATTTAATCTTTTTTCAAATTAAATTGATCTTTATTCAAATCAATTTAGACATTTTTTTTAAAAACGCCTTCTTTTATGCCTCTTGGGACGCTGATGTTGAAATGACGTAAATTAAAGAACCTATTCCCCAAAACTCTAAATGAAGCTTAAGGACCACAAAATTAAGTTAAGTCGAAAAAAATTGTCACCCAAATTCTAAGGGAGCTATTTTATCTAATTGGCATCAAATTTCTTACTTATCTAATTGGACTTAAGTCGAACTTGTTTAATTTTGGTTGCTGTAACTGTTTGAGTTCTACTATAAAATGTGTGAGTACCTTTTTTCCAAAATGTTGATTCAACTGCACTAGGATCCCAAAAAATGGTACTGATTAAAAAAAAGATCAATTTAATTTGAAATAGTCTTAAATTTAGCAAAAAAGAACAAATTCTTTAAAAAATTATTTAAAAAGGACCAAGTTTACGTGAAAAGAGTATATATATTCTTAATAGACTTAAGTTAAAGGGACTCTATACTATATATAAAGTAATTTATTCTATAATTTGTTCTATCCATTAGGTCTTTCGTTCCTCTATTACTTATCTATTTAAAACATAAAATATAAAATTAGTATTAAATTGGTTCAATATAAAAACATTTTGTCTCTTGCTTTATTCTTCTTCCTCTTCTTTTTCTACAACATTTTGCTTTGCTGATAAAATTTTTTAACTTCTTTGTTTTCTGCTTTTGTCTTTTGGTTCCAAAATAAAAAATCAAAGAACTTAATCAAATCTTATCAAATTTAGAACCCAACCCTAGAAATTAAAAGAAAAGAAAATAAACTTAAATATAGAAGAAATAGAATCTTATTTTTTATACCCGTGCATACATATATGACATCGGGTATATTAAAATTGCTCCTCCGTTTGTAACGCATCGATCTAGAGGAGCTAGATATAGTGTCAAGGGTACGTATCGGCTCAGAATCGAAAAATAAGTCGATCTAGCTATGTGTGTCTGTCCGTCCGTCCGTCCGTCCGTGTGTCAGCACGATAACTCAAAAACTAAAGGAGCTACAGTTCTGAAATTTTCACAAAATATTTTTCAATCAATTTCTAGGTTCCCTATTTTTTTTGGTTAAGATCGGACCAAAACTTCGGGTAGCTCTCGAACAACTAACTTTTTTAACTCCCATATTTTCATATAAAAATTTGAAATATATCTGCACATCTTGTATAACATGAATTTATATGAATTTTGTTTTTGTTTGTTTGTTTTTTTGTTTGTTTTTTTTTTTTTTGTAGATAGATAACGATTTTGAGTTTCGATTTCATACGATTTAAATGATGCGTAAAATTTTTAAAAAAATTTTAGATTTGGACTTTGTACTTTGAGATTTATGAATTAAAATGAAAAAAAATTATGAATATGATGATAATTTTTGATCATGATGATCTGATCATTATATGAGTATGATTATAATATGATGCTTATTTTGCTTGGTTTTAATATAAGTATTTGTGAATTAAAAATTAATTACAAGAGATAGAATTGAAAAATTAGAGCTAGAGTTTTGAAATTTACACAAAAAATTTTTTTGGACATTTTTTAGGTTCCCTATTCTTTTTGGTTAAAACCAGACCAAAGCTTCGGGCTGCCACACAACTTATTTACACCAATATGAATTTCCTCAAAAGTAATAATACCAGGAAGATGAAAATTATACACGGTTAGTTCCATAATGAATCAAGCACTTATATGAAATTTCAAAATGTTACGGCTTCATTTTCGGGGGGCTGCCATACAACTTCTTTGCACCAATATGAATTTCTTCAAAACTAATTATACTATGAGGATGAAAATTACACACTGTTAGTTATATATTGAATCGAGCACTTATATGAAGTTTCAAAATGTCACAGCCCCATTATCGGGGGGCTGCCATACAACTTATTTGCACCAATATGAATTTCTTCAAAACTAATTATACTATGAGGATGAAAATTACACACTGTTAGTTATATATTGAATCGAGCACTTATATGAAGTTTCAAAATGTCACGGCCCCATTATCGGGGGGCTGCCATACAACTTATTTGCACCAATATGAATTTCTTCAAAACTAATTATACTACGAGGATGAAAATTACAAACTGTTAGTTATATAATGAATCAAGCACTTACATAAATTTTCAAAATGTTACGGCCCCATTTTCGGGGTGCTGCCATACAAAGTTTTCAGTTCAATAACTGTGAATCTAATAAAGCTAGGAGGTTAAAATTAAAATTGGGCAGGTAAAGTAATAGGACAAGTTACTTGGCAAAGTTGGATATCACTCGGACCAACTTTTAGGGTGGGGCATTTTTTTTTTTTTTTTTTGTTTTTTTTAAGCAAAAATTATGGGATAATGAATTAAAATTTTTTTTTTTTGTTTTTTTTTTAATCAAAAACTATAGGATAATGAGTTAAATTTTTTTAAACTATTTTACTATTTTATATTTTTTGTAATATATTCTAGCATTATAGAAATAAATAACAGTTTATTTTTCATATTATAGTGGGTATGCACGGGTATCTAAAAGTTGACAAGGGCAACTATAATCTTTCTCGTTTATTATATAGTTGTCTTTTGTTTCATTGTTTCGAAGCATATCTCACCATACCAGTAGAACCTATAAATTCTTTTATAGTTACTCTTGTTCTTTTTTTAATCTCTTTAGAATTTTTCTATATTTTTTCTATATAATGCGCCATTCCTCTTTTTTTCGATTTTAATTGAATTTAGAAAATTTTTCAATCTAAATTTATGTTCTGATATAAATCGATTAATCGTTTACAATATAGCCTGACCATTTTGAACTTTTAAAGGTTCATTTTAAGGTTTTTAACTAAAAAAAAAATTAATTTTGGGTAGGTAGGTATGGTGTGATTAAGTTAAATGATAAAAAGGAAAATTAAATTTAGTATGTAAAAATAGTGAGAGATAAAAAAATAAATGGTGAAGAAAAATTGTGCCTTAAAAATGTGTAAGCTTTGCCTTAAAAATGTGTAAGCTTTGCCTTAAAAATGTTTGATTACTAACGCACATTCCAATGATTCAATTCGGGGGTTTAAAAATCTAGTCCTTAATAAAGTAATGTGACTCTTGCAGTCGGGGTTCCTGTTTTTAATACAAGAATAAAAAAAATCAATTTTATTAACTAAAAATAATTTTCTAACTACCTAGTATATGTTGGTTCTGCTAAAAATATAGCTAAGTACTTCTTTTTTAGATTTGATTCTTTATTGAGTGATTACAACTCATTTAATCAAATATACACTACGCTTGCACTCACATTAACTTCTGTTTGAAATTTGAGTTAAATTTTATACATTAAAGCGAATACACGAAAACTACTTGAATGTTTTATACTTATACTTGGTTTTCAAATACTTGAAAATACTTAAGTATCAAAAATAATTACAAAAGTAATTAAACTCAATATTAATTACTTCCTAGTGAATTAAGTACAAGTATTTTTACTTAATTCTTTTACTTATAACTAATTAAATTTTGTAGGTAATGGCACTTGTAATTTTACTGGTAAGTACTTGAATTCCAACATGTAGCTAACAGTTAAACATTACTTTAAAAAAAACTTTATTCTAATATTTTTTTAAAGTGATTATAGACAGTTTAGCTTTTCACTAACATATAAGACATCTGTACTAATGTATACATTAGGCTATTAATATAGACTAAATTATTTGGTTACTTTATTATTAAGATTAAGTACTTCCTTTTTAAAATTATGCAACTTTCAATGCAAAATTAAAACAAAAACAAAAAGTACATTAGATAATATGTCATTTCACATTTAATTGGCGCATAATTCTGTGGTCTTCCTGAATAACAATGTAATTGCACGCAGCTTGTTTCATATGATTACAAATGTGGTCTTTTATCAAATGATTTGACTCCTTTTTTAAGAAACTAATATTAAGAATATATAGAAATAACAATCTTAAAAATACCATATCAAATAAGTAATTACTCCACAATTATTATCTTTTTTCAAATAACATACTTAACATATAATGAGGTATGCATCTCAATATACTTACAGGTACTCTTAGAATATTTAAGAATAAGTTTACAATGGTACAAACAATTTGATTACAAATTAGTACTCTAAATAAATACTAGTAAATAAGTACTCTAAAAAATTAAATAAAAAGTACAATTTTAGTTAAACATATTTTGTCCAACACTGTATAAATACAAATATTGCAAAAAGCAAAAGAAATGACAAAAAAAAAAACAAAAAATCCTTTTAACTATTATTAATGACTAAATATCTGTCGTTAGTCCCATCCCTAATTTTTAGTAGCAAATTTTAATTCTTTAGTTATTAGTGTTTTTTTTCAATTCGTAACAGTTGAACTGTTGTTGTTGTTTTCAAACTGTCGTCAAATAAGTTTTTATTTATTTATTTATGTATACGTATTTCTAGGTAGGTATGTATATATATATATATATATATAACTTTACTTCCATAGCTACGTACACATATACAAAATATTTTTACTCCGTATTAATAACGTTCGTACACAAGTGAATGATGACCTCAATATTGAAAATTAATATTAAAAGAAAATGTTATATTTTTTTTAACTATCAATAAACTGACTGTCATTATGATGAAATGAAAATTTAATATATTTACATACATACACACATACATAAATATATCCACGTATATATATATTTAAGTAAAAATAAAACTTTATTTGCGTCTATGCAAAAATAAAAACTTTTCAATTTTCATAAGTTTTTCCCTCCCCCTTGATAAGTTTTGTTATTTGATTATTAATTTTCCGATTTTAAAAGGAGTTGAAAACTAGTGTTGCCAAACTTTATTAATGAGAATTATAATACTTAGTTATATTTTTCTCATTATTTTTTTTTTTTTTTTTGACTTTTGTGAGGGGGATTTATGTCACTGGAAAAAACTTTCATATTTATTTGTTTTTTGCTTTTTTTTTTTTGTAACTGAGGAAATTGGAAAACCAATTTTCAATTTTTTAATAAATCGTGACGTCAATTAATGTCAGTTTTCCAGTGTCATTAATATCACTACAGGGATGTTAAAAAAAATTATTTGAAAATTGGTTTCTCGATTTTCATTTATTCAAAAAATTGCAAAAAATTTGTAACTAGATGTATTGATGACCTACATACATAGATAGTATTCGAAAATTAATTAAATATATATACAATTTACAAAGTTATTAAGTTGAAATTTGATAAGTTGATAAGTTATTAAATTTTCATTTGTTGGGGTCGTATAATTAATGTTTGTCTAACAAAAATCTAAAAAATTTCTACAAATAAACAACAGCGTCTACCACTTAAATAAGTAAAAGTAAGTAAAAAATAAGTATTTAATTTTTTTTGATTAGTTTAAAAATTCAATACACGTGATTTTTTATTATAGGTTAACTTTCGAAAAATACTTAATTATGATACAGAATAATAAATTAGCTTGTAACACTTCTTATACTTATTCATGCATTTTGATTTTTTATTAAGTAAGTGAATAAAATCGGTTTTAAAATAACCTAAAAAACTTAACTACTTAGTTGAGTAAATAAATTAACATAATATTCACATTGAAGCTCTGGTTTATTTTAATACTGTGACGAATTGTTAAGATGGCGTAACACGGTTTATGGAAATTCGTTTGTTCTGCGCATGTCGAGACTATGAAATCAAATTCCGTACAATGTGTTCTCTAAACTTGGTAATTCGTATGTGTACGACTTAATTAAATTGAAGAAGAATATTAACATCTTTCTCCTTAATATCCCTCCAAATTTTCCCCATCTCCCGTAATCGAAAAATTCTAGACCTACCCATTGCCCCATAATCCTTCCACAGTCCCAAAATCCTCCCACATTCCCATCACAGATTCCTTTCTAAAGTTTAGTTCGAAAAGGGTGTGGTTTTGGTGTGTTAAAGTCGCACACTACCCAAAGAAAAACCGCACAGTTTCAATAGGTGGCTTTCAAGCGTTCCATTCTCACGTAAAAAAAAAAGAATGATAACAGATCCTAGTCAATCTGGATTCTAGGACAATAAGAACAAGCTTTTATAGAGAAGAAAAAACGTCTACAACTTAAATGTTTACAGAGTTTTAAGTTCTCCGATCTTAGAAATTAAGATCCTAATTTTAAGATCCATAGTGCAGCTCAGTAAGAATTTTGAGAATAAGTATGGGAAAGTTTTTTTGTCCTATCCTATTCTATCTAGGGTAATAAAAATTAGTGTCTACACTACAACTTAATTTTCTACGAAACTCCAGCATAAACATTTTTCGTTTGTTTACTTATTTTTCGGTCTGTAGTTATGCTTAAGAATAAGAAGAAGTTATGCTCACTTTCATTAATATTTACGATCATGTTAATACTACTTTAGCTTAGTAAATCTAGAATAGAGTCATCGTGCTTGTCTTGCTTCATGAATTTATACAGGTTCCATGTCCTTTTAAAATCTCCAGTTGAAATTCGGAGTAGGTCGATGCATTAAACTTTGTAATTTTAAATACAGAATTCGAAAAGCAAGAAGCTCGATGAACCCGATTTCTAATTTAACTTTAGTGTAAAGTAATGTTGCTATTAATAATTTACTTACTTAGACTTTAAATGAAATTTTTTTTAAAACTTTTTGCTAGACTAGACTTAAGTAACTAGTATACTTGCTGTTATAAATGTAAAAGGGTTTCAATATTTTAAAAATCAAAGTTAGATCGTAGATTTAAAATAAATCTTGAAATTGTTAGGTTTTGGGACACTAAGTATTTAATAAATCACATTTGAAAAATCAGTGTTTTGTCTTAAGCCAAAAAATGGGATCGAAGCTCTAGCTTAAATCTGAGATGCAATTACTTAATTAAGTATCAACTTGAAAGCTATGTTAATATTACAAATATGTAGGGTTTTATTTTTGAAAAATTAAAGAACATTGAGGTTAGAAATGGATTTTGGTATGAATCTCAATTATAGGAACCTCTTCTATCAGAAAAGTAAAATAGTTGTACTTATAGCTTATTATGAGTCTCTAGTAGAAATTTTCGGTTCATTTGAAATTTTCATTTACAATTAAGTACGACAGACCTTTCAAATCTTTTATTTTACTATAATTATTTATATTCCAAGGAAATTATTAAATAAAAGTGTAGGTTGTCAGATACGTTCTTTAGTTAAAATTTCATTCATCAAAAGTAAAAGTTCAAATAAGTATTAATAAAACTTCATCCCATTTTTTATTATATTTAGAATGCAAATTATATATAGACAATAAGTATATAAGTATATACATATATATTGTAAAAGGTTACTCTATTGTAAAATTTCATTCATACTTAAGTTGTGGGAGTCTTTAAAAGTTTAAAAGAGTTGATAAGTACATTATTATAAAATTTTAAATTGATTCTAAGTATAATATAATAAATTATATAACTTAAAATTTTTATTTAAAATTGTGTCAACATTATAACAATATGCTAAACAAATGTTGTAAAGTTTTGAATGAATTAAAAAAAAAAAAACAAAAGAGCTCCTACACAATTTTTAATTTAAAAATTTTTCACTTATCATATTTTTTTTGTTGATTTCATCTTCTTTTTTATCATCCCAAGTATTTTTTTTTTTGCAATTCTTCCAACCATAATGACAATCAAACCATTACTAATAATACAGTACACTAGAGTACAGTACTATATAATTACTTAAAAAATATAATGACACCTATTAATAGATTATTAATATTAGCATAATGTAGGTCATCATTTGACATCTATACCTTATGATTACTTATACAAAAAAATAATTTCTGAAAATTTCATTTTGATAAGTTTTTAGTTTTTTTTCAACAAAATTTTAAAAAACTACTTAATCATATTTTTTTGAACTCTTATTAGTCATTACTCATTACTTAGTTACTTAATCTCAGACAGAAAACAAAAAATATAGTTTTTTTTTAATTTTATTTGACACTTTTGTTTTTTTTTTTGTAAAAAAGTGATATTTAATCTTTTTATCAATATTGGGGTCAATGTCATTTATAATAAAATTTTGTAAAAAATATAATAATAAAAAAGTTTGACAGTAACTGGGTTTAAATAATTAATATCATTATAAATATGACAAGTTACTTTGTTAATTGTTTTGTAAAATTAAATGGAAAGTACTTAAACAAGACAATATAAGATGCTTAAGTACTTAAATGTGAAAAGTTTTAAAAATTGCTTTCAAATACTTATATTTCCAAAACACTAGTTTGCTTGCAAAAAAGTTTTATTAATTTTAAAGTATAACTAAATAGTTACTCTATAAGTAATTAAGTACTTATCAATTGATTTTGATTTTATATAACGGTAGAAATTTTTTATTTATGCTGATAAACGTTTTGTGATTCACAAAATACTTATATTTTAAAATTTGATTACATTACATTTGATTACACCTCTAAAAAAAGAAATATTTATAGTAAGTAAGTACTAGATCACATAAAAAATAGGTACATACTTATAAATAAGTACAAGTACTAAGGGACTTATTAGTTACCATTTAATTGTTTTATCATTACAGAAGTTTTATAAATAATCAAATGAACCGACTTAGTAGCTAATTTATTGAGGAAGTATAAGATAAGTCTAGAGTACACAGAAGATTTCAGATTTACTCGCAGTACTTACATATTAAAATCTATATATAGAAACGTAATCCATTTCGAAAATTTAAAAAATCTTTATTGAATATCTAGTTATTGTAATTATCTAGTTATTAAATGTAAGTACTTATATTTGCCGCTTTAATAATAACTAAGGCTCCCAGTTTTGTGAAGTTAGAGTTGGATTATCGTGTCAGTGTCAAAAATTCCATTCAAATTCAAAAAATTTGCTGATTTCTTTCGTTTATATAGAGCATCATTACTTTATTAAATCTAGAGCTCCGATTGACATGCTTACAAAATATTGAATGTCTATTATTCAGATCATGACCCTATACTATCCAATTACCACACCTCAGATTTAAAGAGGGTGAAGACTGAAAACGCGTATACATTTTGTCTGTAATTCTAAACTTAATTCAAAAAATTGTTAATAATTTAAAAGTAAATATATCTATATTAAGTACATACCTATATCCAGAGTACTTAGTTAGTAGCTACAGTTACTGAATGTTTAAATTTCAGAGTTTAAAATCAGAGATGTGTTTGAGCTTAATTCAAAAATTTTTTAATAAATAATTTAAAAGTACCTTATACTATTTAGTACCTAATATTAAGTACCTAATAACTATAGTTTCACCTTACACCTATAAAGTACCTAGTAACTATAGTTACCTACATATTTAAATTTTATATCTAACACTTTAAAATTAAAAAAAAAATTGATTCAGCCAAAAAAGAGTCAATCATTTAATTACAAAACACGAAATACGACCGACATATGTATGTATATGTAAGTACTTATGTACTTACAAATTTAAAAAAAAAGCAAATTGCCTACCATGTGTAAAATAAATAAAATACAATGTAACAAAATACATAAGTAATACAAACATACATACATTACTTATGTGCACAAGAGGAATTTAATCTAATTTACTTAACAGTTTTTCAGTTTTTTTTATTTTTTTTATATTAAGTAAACAGTAGTGACGTCATTTAATTGTAATTCAATATAAAAAAACCAAACTGAAAAACAAATGTCATTTGACATGTGATATATATAGTGTCTTCTCTTTCTTTCTTATATAGGTGAATTAAAACTTTAAAATTTATTTAAATAAATATCTGGAAAATCTAAAAAAAAACTTACAAGAATTTACTTCTATACTTTATAATAGTTTTTGAATATTTTAAAAAATACAAAATTGTATTTTAAAAAAACAAAAAAACAAAATACCAAAGATGACAATGACCTTCTGAATTTTATATTATTGCTCTTTCTCTTGTTGTTTTTTTTTGTTTTATTTAATTTTTTTTTGTCGTGTGTTCAGTTGTATGTACCTATGTTATTCGGGCTAAATTCTTACCGCAGTACTTGTACTAATTATGTACTAAAATAAAAAAAAACAAGTACTAAATGAAAAAAACCAAGGGTTTTTAAAAAATCACATTTCCAATTAAATGAGTAACTAATGTTTCGAAATAAGTTTTTGAAAAGGCCTACATGTTAAGATGGCAAATGTTATCCCCCATATCAAAACAATATCAGAGGCTATATTAATGGAAAATATTTCTTTCGAACTTTTCTAAGAATCTTAGTAACTATTAGCAAAATCCCTAACTATTGGCAGAATCCTTAAAAATTTAAAAGAAAGTCATTTTTTAATTAAGAAAACCTGGCAACACCTTTTAAAAGATGTTGAGGCTTTAATTTTTGTATAGGTATAACTATTACTATTACAAGTTACAAGTGTTTTAAAAATAGTCAATGTTCAGCTTTTGATCCCTTACAACTTTTTAATAGCAGGCTCCAGAACATATCTTAAATGATTCAAATTTATTTCTAGAGATGTAGTTGCTCTTCTCAAAATTTCAGATTTTTAGTTTAAGCCGTTCAGAAAAAATACGATAGGCTAAAATTTTGCAAAAAATAAGTTTCGCATAACGCTAAATTGAAATACTGAAAATGCAACGGTAAATTTGGTTACATAACGGTAAATTGAAATAATGTATATGGCAACACTGTAAGGACTTATATTTTTTTTACATATGTACTTATAAAGCTTATGAGCGACTCTATCCCAGAGCTTGGTGGTTCCAGGTTGAAGTTTTTACACTATACAGTTAGAACTTGTGTTATATTCCATGACATTTATATTTTGACATATAAAATGAAGGCTTTTTAAAAACTTTGGAGGGATCCATAACAATATAGTGAGATTTCAGATTTCAGATCACAATTATCTGATTTATTTTATAATATGTACCTATATCTGTAGTGTAGTTGCTTTACACTAATATCTACCTTAGAACTTTCTGTAAGATCCGTGTAGAACTTTCGTAAACACCAGCGGTGACAAATGGGCAGATGGTCCGGATCAAAATATAGGCACATTTTTTTTAAATTTTTTTCTAAGAATGTGCTAAAAATAGAAAAAATCCAATAACAACAACAATTTTATTGTAGACATTATTGTGTCACCATAGTACTGTTGTTTGGTGGATAAATATATATATATATATATATATATATATAACATTTTATAAATATCTGCCTGATAAGAAAATTATAATTTTTTATTTTTAGTTTTTTTTTTATTATGAATAAAAAATAGCGCGTTATTTTAAACGGCAAATAAAAATTAAAAAAAAAAACGGTGAATAATAGCATATAAATTAAAAAAAAAAAAAAAAAACAAAATAAAAATATTTAAAAAATTCCATTTAATGACATTTTTTTTTAGTTAGTAAGTAAGTAATACAAAATAAACCGGGGACTAAGTGTATTTATATGTATTATTGAAACTAGTCACTGCTGGTAGTCAGTGTTATGTACTCACTCTGTACTCACTACTCAATAGTCAGTAATAGTTTATGTAGTGCTATCTCTGTCATATCATAAGTAATTATTACCGTTTTGTTTTTTATCATAAATAAATATTCATAAATTCAAATTAAGTTTTTAAAGAGTAATTAACTTTGATATGAAATTAAAATTATTCATAAAATATGTTATTTTTGTTGTTGTTGTTATTTTTTATTCAAATCTCCAGGGGCGGGTACATAATAAATATACTTATGTAGGCTATTTTGAATAAATTTAGTAAAATAATAATAATAATTAAACAAGTAGCATATTAGATAGATTTAAATTTTAATATTGTATGTTTAACATGATAACTACTTATGTTTGTGTATTAAAAATTTGTACAAATACAAATTATGTATGTATATATATATATATATATGTACATTCTACATTACAATTCATATCAGTAGTTATACATACAAATTATACACAAATTGATTAAATATATGTTTTTTTTGTAGAATTTCAACTTTTGATAAGAAATAACAAATTATTTTGAATGAATGAATTAATGAATGAATGAATGAATGAATTTTAAAATTTAAATTGTACATATGTCGGGGCATAATATTTATATGAACGTAATGTGTGCATATTAATAAACATATGTTTGTACATGAAATAACGGATTATTTGAAAATGTATATATATACATATATATATATATATATATATATATATATAAGCTATTTTCCATGTTTTTAAAATTTTATATTTTGATTATAACATTAATAACAAAATCATGACATTTAACAAATTAAATAAATGGATTCTCCGCTTAATTATACATAGTGAGTTTAAAAAAAATTAGAAAAGGACGGAAGAATTGAAAACACAAAAAAAAAACATATTTTTGATGAAAATCGGTGTCACTTAATAATTTATTTTAGTTAATGGATGTTTTTAGTTTTTCTTTATCTGAAGTTGTTAGAATGAAATTTAATACAATAACCGTTCTATCAACGACTAATTAGTGGATGACCGTATTTTCATTTTAAGTTTGTAATTAGTTTTGTTGGAAAATTTTGATTAATTAGTTAGATTAAGTAAAACTAGATGAATATTTAGTGATTTGTTTTTTAATAATAGAAGCATCCTGTATGGGAGTACTGATTTTGTGAACTATAGGTAACTACTACTAACATATCTAACTAAGTATCTAGGTACTGTAAATATTTAATTATTTTGCTTCCCAAGAACTCTGGTGAACACTGTAAAACTTTTAATTTTTAAAAAATCTTAAGTAAGTACTTACAAACAAAACTGGCGCAATTCGAGTACTTTGGTACTTAAGTAAAAAAACCTGTATCGGTACTATTACTGGAAAAAATTTTCAGTAAAATTAAAGTACTGGTACTTTTAAAAAATGCAAGGATCAGTAGCAAATCAAGTCCTAAAAGCTCTACAATTATTTTTCCAGTACTTTCCAGTACTATGTAAGTACCTATTTATATCTTTGTTCTAGCTGTTGTTAAAATGATGTTTAAAATTAAGATTGTAATACTTTTGCTCATACTTATGTATACACATCCATAACAAACGTAATTGGTATTACTTGTATAAATTATCTTTTATATCGATTTGTTTTTTAATTAGTTACTTAATAGTAGCATATTTTATAGGAGTACTCATTTTGTAAACTATATGTACTAAAATATGTAGCTAAGTACCTAGGTACTATATATATTTAATTACTTTGCGTTCCATGAACTCTGGTGAACATTTATTGAATTGTTAAGTTTTAAAAAATTCGTAGGTACTTACAATCAGCACTGGCGAAATTACAGTAATTTGGTACTTAAGTAAGAAAATCAGTATCGGTACTATCACTGGAAAAAATATTCAGTAAAATTAAAGTACTGTTATAGTTAATTAGAAAAAATACAAGTACCAGCACCATACTGATACTGGAAATTACTAATTTTTTTTTTTTTTTTTTTTTTTTTTACGAGGGAATGGAACGCTCGAAAGCCACCCATTGAAATTTTGCGGTATTTCGTTGGGTAGTGTGCGATTTTAACGCACCAAAACCACACCCTTTTTGAACCAAACTTTAGGAAGGAACCTGTGATACAAATGTACAGTTTGGTTACAGGGATGGGATATGAAAGGATTTTAGGATTGTCGGAGGATATTTGGGAATTTTGGATTATGGTGGATGGGGAAAATTTGGAGGGATATTTAGGAGAAAGATGTTAATATTCTTCTTAAATTTATTTAGGTCGTACACATACGAATTACCAACTTTAGGAAACACATTGGACGGAATGTGATTCCATAATCTCGACATGCGCATAACAAACGAATTTCCATAGGCCGTGTTTCGCCATCTTAACAATTCGACGCAGTAGGGATGAGCATCTGTTGCACTCCTTGTTTCACGTTGGAAAACTTTGAGTGGAGGCATTAATTGTTTTATTTCCTTAGAACAGGTGTTCGTCCCCACTAGGTATCTATAAAACAGGGTAAGTGACCAGACTGTACGCCGATGGCTAAGTGGAGTGAGCGTTGAGGTAACACTGGGATCATTTATAAGACGAATAGCTCTGTTTTGCACTTTATCAAGATATCCCAGCGCTGATTGGGGTGCACCAGCCCAGATATGTGCATTATACTCCATTTTTGGTCTAATATATGTTTTATAGATATTGAGGAGATCTAATGGAGAGAAGTAAGTTTTACAGCGATACAAAAAACCCAAACACTTAGCTGCATCTTTAGCTATACCAAAAATGTGATTTGACCAAGTCAATTTCTGGTTTAACTCGATGCCCAAAATATTTAAATCTGTTGAGTGCTGCAAAACTTCTCCCTGAAAAATCAAGTTGGGAATGGAAGTTGCTATTTTTCGCGAGATGAGACAGCATTGGGTTTTCTTCGTGTTGAATTGAACACGATTATTTTCACCCCATTTGTGAATTTTTGCTAAATCGTTATTTAGCTCACTGACAGTGAAATTTTTTGCTGTTGTATTAACCTGATGATTAATGTTACAGCGGCTATGAAATTCATAGGAAGCTACAAGGGTGCTGTCATCTGCGAAACTGTGAATTGGATTGGAAGTTAAAGATAGAAGATCATTAATGAATATTAAAAAGAGGGTGGGAGAAAGAACAGAACCTTGAGGGACACCAGCGTTCAGTTCAAATTTGTCAGATGATAAACCATCGACCAGAACTCGAATCGTACGATTCGAAAGGAAATCTCCAATCCATTTGAGAAAGACTCTACCTAACCCTATAGCTCTGCATTTTGCTAACAAAGCAGCATGCCATACACGGTCGAAAGCTTTAGAAATATCCAGTGCTACCACATCAGATTCACCAGAGTGGTGAAGACTGATATTGAGCTTTTCACAAAGATAAGTCATGAGATCACCAGTTGAACGACGGGCTCTGAACCCGTATTGTCGATCATGAAGCAAACCTTTATGATCCAGATATTTCAAAAGCTTTTGGTTTATAATTTTTTCCATTACTTTGGAAAGGACCGAAGTTATAGCTATAGGGCGGTAGTTAGAGGGATCGCTTTTGTTACCTTTTTTTGGAATTGGAAAAACGTGCGCAATCTTCCATTGGGCAGGATGAATACCCGAAGTAAAGGATAAATAGAAGAGGTTGCGTAGAGGTTTTGAAATGGTAGAGTAGGTTTTTTTAAGAACCATCGTTGTGATTCCATCGGGACCGGCTGATTTGTTCGTATCTAGATTCTTCAAGATTTTCATCACTGCTCGCGTCCTAAAGTAAATTCTACCAAAGGAGCAGCCAACTTCTGGAATATTTGGTGGTCTTTGAGTTGACTGTGGCAGTGTTGAGTTAAAGGAAAATTGTTTGCCAAACAAGTTCGCCTTTTCTTTTGAATCTGACACAATTGAGTTGTTTTCACCAATAAGCGGAGGGAAGGAGGACCCACTAGTGTCCTCCTTTAGATTTTTTGCAAACGTCCAAAACGATTTGCTATTCTTAGGCATATGTAGGAGTTTTCGTTTCAACCCTCGGTTGAATAAGAATTTTTGCTTATTGATAACTCTCTTGCATCTGTTTCGAACCACGATATAGTTGGCCCTGTCGGACTCCAACCCGCTGTTCCGGTATTGCTTAAAAGCCTCCTCTTTTTTACGAATGGCTTCTTTGCAAGTGCGATTAAACCATGATTTGGATTCTCGTTTAATACTTTTCATGGAGTGAGGAATATACAACCTCATTCCAAGTAAAATTGTTTCACTAATCGCATTTGCAGCGAAGTTGACATTTTTAGCGCGGAAGCACAATGACCAGTCGAATGCTTTGAAAAAATTGTTTAATCCCTCCCAGTTAGCACGACTATATTGCCATACTAATTTTTTGGGAGGAATTCTTCGGCTGGCTAATGTGCTTACCGGGAAGCTTGTGGTTACCAGGCAGTGGTCGGAGCCCCCCAGGGGACAACCAACTGAAACTACATATTTTTCAGGGTGAGTGGTTAAAAACAGATCCAAGAGGTGACCCTCTTGATCAGCTCGGTCGGGGACCCTAGTGGGATTTTGGACAAGTTGAGAAAGATGGAACAGTGTGGAAAATAATTCAACTTGTTTCCCAATTGAGTTTTGACTCAAAGAAGAGTTGCTTGAAAAATGAAGCCAGTCTTTGTTGTGTACATTGAAATCCCCTGCCAGAACAATTTCGGTTTGTGGACATGATTCCAAAATTTCATTGATCTGGTTTGAAAGATTGTCAATTTCCACAGCAGTTTCTTGTTCATTTGAATTGGGTGATCTGTATAAAAAACAGAAATGTATTACATGCTTCTCAACGATAATTTTAACCCAAATATAATGGAAGGTTGGGCTAGAAGGTTTATATTTATCTAGGGTGTTGAAAGCAATGTCATTTTTAATATAAATCGCGATTCCTCTTTTGGGTACGAAGTGTGAAACAAGTGAGTAGCCAATAATATTAAAATTATCGTTTTGCCCACTGACTTGTGTTTCACCAAGGGCTAAAATTGCTGGTTTTGTGGAGTTAAGATGACATTCTACGGCATGAAAATTAGCTTGTAGGCCACGAATATTACAAAAATGAACTCGAAAATTGGCAATTTTTAATAACAATTAGTAAAAATTGAGAAAAGAGAACAAAAAAAAAAAAAAAAAAAAACAAAAATCAATATAAATAAAACGTATAAAATTTAAAATTCAATTATATTATTATTTAGGTTAAAAATTGTATGTGTACGATTCATACAACCCGAACAAGTTATCACCGTTTATAAAAACAAAAGTATTGCTAACAATATTTACAAAATACCATCAACAATACCCCTATTTTATTCTGCTATGAGTGAGCAATCGGTTTATAACACCATTCAACAGTTTTTAACTAGACCTTATTGAACTTAGTTACAACCAAAAAACTCACACACAGCAAAATCTACGTGCAAGTAAAAAATACGCACGTATATGTAAATAATTAAATTTAAATTAAATAATTAAGTTAGTTGAAAAGAAATGAACTGAAATTTCAGTACTTCCCTTTCTTTTAAGATTAAAAATATAAAAAAAAATGAGTAAATTTACGTATACCATCAAAAATTAAAACAATACAATTTAAAAATAAAAACAATACGCTGACATACTATTGATGGTATTAATTAATGAGCGAATTTAGAATATTATCATCTGAGGGAGAGGGAATGAAATGGATATATTTTAATTGATTTGTTTACAACTAGTAGATGATAGATGAAGAGTAATCTTCAATAAAAAAAAAAAAAAAAAAACAGTATTAAATTTAATGTAAACAAAACCAAATCACGTGCCGGTATAAAATTGAATGTAAAATTAAAATTGAAAATTAAAAACAAAATTTGAAAATTAGAATAATATTAGAAAAAATTTTATTTTAACACAAAAATAATAAAATAGATTTATATCAAATTAAATTAAAATTAAAATTAGTGCTGTGAAATAGTGAGTTAAGTAAAAAATTTTTAAATTGTATAAAACAAAAATAAAAATAAAAAATAGAAATTATATATATAAGTAAAGAAAAAATATACTTAACTTGCCGCCATTGGAGATGCAGCCATATTAGCAAATTCACAACACTTATTTATTTTCTTCTAAAGTTATATTTAATTTTAAAACAAAATAAAAAAAACTTAATTTATTTTTTTATTCTTTTTTTTTTTTTTCAAACACAAAAAAATATAAATAAAAAAGAAGTGAAATTAAAAAAACAAATATTTTGTGCTAAATTTTTTTTCTTTTTATTAAAACCGTGATAACCTGTTGAAGGTTGAAGAGAGTCATGGGTAATCATGTAGTAATTTAAGTACTGGTAAAGTAATTTAATTACTATTACTTTACCAGTACTTACCAGTACTTACCATTACTTCTATGTACCTACCCTCCCTCTTTATTTCTTTATTATAGCAATTTAAAATGACATTTAAAATTATGATTGTAATACATTTGTACCTATGGTATATAGATTCATTACAATATTACAGTAATAGTAACTTGTATAAATTCCCTTGTATACTTTGGTACGTAATATATAAAAATTACTTACTTAAATGTGATAATGACTCAAACTTTCTATATTATAAATATTTATAGCTTATACGTACTAAAATTAATAAAAAAATACGTATTTTGCACTTTTACCCATATTTTTGTAAAAATGACTCACTTGTAGGAATTGTTAACGTGAGCAAAATACTCAATTACTTAGTTATGATTTTCAATACTTAATTCGATTACACAGATATTTAATCAAAATATACTTAAGTATATATAAAATAATCAATATAACGGAACTTGGAACTTAATTCATAGCAGGTAAATTAAACAAAAATCAATATACAAAATTGTAGTTGTTTAATTTATATTTTTCGAATAATTTATATTAGTTACTTTTGATATTAGTACTTAAGTTGTCTTCGAAATTGAAATTGAAAAATCAATTCTAAATTAGCATTAATTAGATCATTAATCCAATAATTGCACAAAAAATTATCAGCTTCTATTCTATATGATTAAATTATCATCTATGACGTGTTTGGGTCGAGTTTTGCATTTAATATTTTAAATTTAACGGAAAAACTTACCTGTTAATTATTCTTTTGACGTAAATATCAAATAAGAATATATAAATAAAACTTAAGTACTTAAGTTCTCCCAAATACTTCTTTCTATTTTTATTTTATCAAAAATCATAATCACAATAAATCTGTGGCCACAAGCAATAACCACTTAAGTCTGAAATTACTATTTAGAGTAAATTCAATTTTAAACTTAGATTTGATTTCTGAAAAAACTTTAATAATATATTAAATTAAAACTTTCTAAAAATTAAATAGTGCTTAGAGAAGTACTGGTGTTGGTACAAACATTAATGAAAAAATGTTAAATAGCTATGTAAATAAAGCAAAAAATAACTTAAGTGGTTATACAATAAACTTAAAATATTATTCTTTACGCTAAAGTATACTTAAGTGTTTATTGCAAATGAAATAGTACTAATATTTTAAACTTATCTCGAAATATGTTTTTATTGCAAAATTGATATTACAACAAGAGGTTACTTAAGCAAAATAATAAAATTATTAAAACTAAATAAATATTTTATAATAATTTTTTAATTTGCAAAATTATTTTATTAAAAAGAATTAAAATACGTCAAATATCATGACAAATACGAATTACAAGTAAAAATGAAGTATAAAAAATAATACCAGACAATAATGTTATTTCATGAACGAAAAAATTTATTTTCAAACTTAAGAGTATTATAATATATTTCAAATTTTAATTTAAAATTATTTTCAAAAAACTAAAAATTATAATTCAGATTTCACAATAATAAATTTTATAAATTAAAGCATGTAATTTTTGAATATAAGTATATTATAATAATGACAATAAAAAAATTAGTTTTCTTCTGTATCACTCACTAAATCTGGATGCGTGTCTAGAGCGTCATCCGTTTGAAGATTTTTGTAAAAGAAGTGAAACGAACGATCAATAAGGGGCAACAAATCTTCTAAATCCTTTTTCTTTGTCGAGGTAATTTTAATTTCTTCTTGGATTATTGGAATATCTTTCAACGTGATTGATGTAACTCCTCGTTTTACTAAATTCAATACTTTAAATTGCTCATCCTGACTCAAAGAATTTTTATATTGTATTTTTCCAAAGTTGCTTTTAGAATATCTGAACCATCTTACATTTTTCCATATAAATTGCTCTCCAATTTCATTTCGGGATCGAAACATAAATTTTTCTTTCGAACACAATGAAAAATTTAAAAAATCATTTGTTTCCATTTCAATTACATGAAATTTGTTTTTGGAGCTCACAGTTCGCACAAAATTATACCAATCGCGTGGATGGTGGATCGTGGCATCTGTTTTTTTCTTTTTTCTTTCTATAATTGCGTGGTCGATGTCGCACTCCATGTGCATATGGCCTGGTTCTAAATATTTGTGGTCAATGTTATCTAAGTTTTGATTACATTGCAGAGCTATTAGAAACATTGTGCATATAAAAGAATTTCGATTTTGTCCAGGACAAGAATCGCTATAATATACCAAATTTTTAATTTCACTATTATTAGAAAAATTCTTAATGTGCTTAAAAATACAGGAGGCTATTTCATTGCCACCCCTACGAGCAAGAGCTTCGTGCCACATATAGCAATAAGGCGTATTGCTAACACAATCATGAATCGTGAGATTGTATGTCCATAATTTTCTCTTATAAAAAGAGGTATTTGTTTGTAAAAATGGAGTTGGTAAACACTGCTGAAGATCAAAAGTGTAAACTCCAATAGTTGAATCAGTAGCAGCAAGACTTTTATCAATTCTTTTCGATTCATTTGCACCGTCAGCTTGAGAATGATGATTTTTTTGTTGAATTTCTAAGTTGATTAGAAGATCAGTGTTATTTTCTTTTTTTGTAGCTTCTATTTGAGCTTTAAATAAATCACATTTATTGCACGTATCAATTTGAGGCTTCTTGAATTTGATATTCATAGCTGTAAGAAATTAAAACCAATGATTATATTATGTATTTAGAAATATAGCATATTATAATATTATGTAATAAGAAATATTACTTTTAAAAATTTCCGAATATTTGCTAAGAGAGACTGCTTTATTTTTAAGTTTTTCACAATATAATTTGTGCATTTGTCAAACTTGCATGTAAATATTTACAACTGGTATCTCTTCTTGTATAATGCGATTCGTAAGCAGGAAAACTCTCTATTTGTTCTTTTATACTTTTAAGGACATTTTCATCACACCTATTAGTACCTGAACTGGATCCTCGATAATCAATAATTTCCAAATTCGGATATTCTAATTTTTTTTTTATTATATTTTTTAAAAAGCTTTCAGTTTCATTAAAAATATTTCTAAAGCATTTTTGACAAACTTCTATTTGTTCACCTTTAAACTCCAAGTTATATATTATATGATACTGACGATTTCTAGATTTAGCAGCATCTTTTTTCACACGTGCCGTTTTTGTAGGAACTATTTTCATTAACGAAGATATAAAGAGAATTCTTTGATTATAACTTCCTAATGACCAATAAGATGCAAAAATTTCTTGTTGCATATTATACGAAATTTTATCTCTACATCTTTTGCGGCAATCATAATTTAAAGATGTGCATAATCTGCCTGGTACCAAAGATCCTTTTTTGTTAATATATGAAGCTCCCTTATTACGGTTTTCTTTAGATTTTTTTCTAGAATAACGTTTATTTTCAGTGCTCTCTACATCAGAAATATTATTAGCAGAATGCTCAGTTTCAATCAGATTTTCTTCAACTTGCTTACCCAATTCAATCATTTCGTAGTCAGAAACCTCATCAGCAGAATTGCTGTGTTCTGAAATTTGAAAATCAGGATCCTTAACAGAATCATCTGAGTCGAAATCATTGCATTCAATTGGAATTACATTTTTATTTTTTTCAGTAGTATCAGTAACTTCAGTACTGTGAATAGCTTTGTCAGATTTATTTTTGTTTAAAGTTATAGATTCACTAATTGGTCCCGTTGCATTTTCTAAAAATTTTTATTAATTTTTTATTAATAAAAACAACCTATTCCAACAAAATTCTATTCTTAACTAACACTTGTTGTTATCCAATTCACTTGCTAAAACAACCTAACTGTACTTTAACCGACAATTTGAAAACATGCTAAAATACAATAAAAGCTTAAATGGTGTTAAGACTAAATTTGGTAAAAATTTATTTTGCAATAAAAACTTATGTTTTGATAAGATAACTCCAATAAACATATTCAGTTTGCAATAATAGCTTAAGTCGATATAAGCTTTTATATCATGGTAAGGTATTTAGAAAAAATGGGAACATATATAATTTGATAAAAAAGCTTAGGTAAACATAAGCTTTTGTTTTAAATTAAAAATCTACTAAGAGTACGTTTACTGTTTTCTTATGTTGAATTAAGCGATTGTTGCATATGCCGAGCAATTCCATTCCGACATAAGCGCTTATGTTTTTTCGTCATAACTCTAATTCAAATAAAGATAGAGCTACCAAATTTTGCTGACATGTGGTATTCGACATAAGAAATTGTATGCCATATTTATCTCATTTTGTTCTTAAGTCGACTTAAGCGGTTATTGCTTGTGGCCACAGAAATATTACGCAATCTAAATTTATTTTCTAATTTAGATTTAGATAATCTTTTTTTTTTTGTAACTTTCCAAAATTACAAAAGAGAATATTTTGTAAAAAAAAAATTAATTAATTATATAAATCCCTCATATTTATTTAACCTTTACTCACCTGAACATAGGTAAATATTCCTATCCCATTTTATTTATTTAACCTTTGCTCACCTGAACTGGCTATAAATTTTTACTTAAATGTTTACATGTTCTAACGTAACTAACTACAATGTATATATACGTAAAATTTATCTATCACTCTATCATAAATAAGTATGTAGGTTAATTTTATTTTATATTTAAGTACTTATGTTATATATATATACTTATTAAACAGGTGTGTCATAGTTTAATTTCGCGGAAAATAAATCAAAAAGTAAAAAAACTATTTTAATGTTATACGTAAGTGACCCCTTCCTTCCGTAATTTAAAATGATTAGATAATAAGTAAGTAATGAAAAAAATCAAGGGTATTCAAAAATGCACATTTTTTCAAAATAAGTACGTAGAACAAGTACCTACAAGTATTGAAGTTGCTAGGTGTTTAAAAATAGCATATTTCAGTTTTTAGCAGGGTTTCAAAGTCGAGACTCAAAACTGCACAATCTAATTCCGACGCTTTTTCACCTCTAAAATTGACTCCTCGAATCTTTTAATAAATAAGAGCGATTAAATTAAACATATACTTATTATTAATTTTTTTTTGAGATAGAGTTGGCTTATTTTATAAGTGATTCCGATTTCGACTCAAAGCTCAAGTTTTTAGCACAGCCCTGTTTTTTAGGCACCTTGGCAGTCTCCGAGTGTCATAACAATATGAGAAAAAAAATATTAATAATTTATGCTTATTTCCAAGAATTGAAATCCTCTCACAAGTTTCTAACGCAGATCATTTATGTTATAACGGGATAAAAATTGAAATTCGCGTAAACAAACGGTAAATTAAAATACTGAATACAAAATTATATATCTGAATTTGCAAATTGTATATATAAGTACTCACCTTTCAAAGCTTGTGTTATAACAATTTAAATATAGGTCTTTTTCGATAAACTGTATAGCTCCGGAACGGGTGGGGCTACAGAAAAAGGTGTTTCACAAATGTAATTTTTTTTTATATAATATAGATTCGTAAGTACTTATTTGAAATAAATAATTCCTTTAAGCATATAAAAAAGTATAGAACTTTTGTAATCATCCGAATAAACAGACGGACAGAGGCACATTTTTTTCATAAAATTTTTTGTAAGTAAATGTACTAATAAAAAAATAGAACTATTACTTATATATAAAATATGTTTATAAACACAGTTATTTAATAGATATTCGACAAAGTATCGGAATTAAATAGCAATGTATTTAATTTCACCTTGAATTGAGGTGAAATAAATTGATTAGTAATCATATTTGGTTTCTTTTTTTTTTATTCTCCTTATAGATGAGAATTTTTGAACAAAATGCGTCAGCAGAAGCATACAGGTGTTGAACAAATCACAATGTTATTATATTTATTATGATTGTATTTAAGTAATTATATAAGTGTGGTGAATTTTTATTTTTCGTGGTAGAATTGCGAAATTTAATCAATTGAAAATTAATTTCGTAATTATTTCAAGAATTCAGATTGAGAATATAATATGTAATTGTGGGTCAATCAATAAGTACTTACTTATATTTAATTAATGTCAACTTTTTATTGCAATTTAATAATTAAAAAAATTAATTCTATTTAATTCTGATAAGTTTTTAATTATTAAAAAATTTAGTACTTATACTTATGTATCCGATTACTTTCAATTTCGATATTGTACTTATTATTGAAAAATTTATTAGTTAGTACTTAGTAGAATTCTTTTAATACTTCAGTTTCAATTCATTTTTTTCAATTTAAGGTCAGTTTAGAATCTGAATTTTATTATTTCTGAAGAATTATAGGAAGTAATTGCAACTAATAATTGTAACAATACGTTGGTACCTATAGACATAATTGAAATTCTTTGTTGAAAAATATTTTAATTGAAAGTAAATGTATAGGAAATCAGAACAATATTAAAATGATATTGTTAATTATTTAATAAATAAAAAAAAAATTAATTTGAAGGAAGTAATTAGTAACTAATTAAAAAATAAAATTCAAATCTGATTCAGCAGTTATTTTTTCTTTTCAATTACAAATTGTTTTCTGAATTTTTAATAGGTTATATTTGTTTGGCCTTCAGTTGAATATAAAAATAATTATAAATTTCTGAGTGAGTTCAGTACAATTGTTGCGTAACTCATAAAGAGTTGAATTTTTTTAGGTTATGAAGAAAGTCATGATTTATTAAAATCAGTACTAGCTGTAATTAGAATAAGTATAAAAAGTATTAGAATTACTATAATAAGTTATTAGAATAGGTATTACAAGTTATTAACAAGTTCTTGTTTTTGAATACTTTAATTAAAATTCGACACCTCAATATCAAAGATTCGTGTGAAGAGCTTCTGTTGCTTCTAAAAATTGGTTTTGACTTAGTACTAAGCTAAACTATTTTTTTTAATTAAGACTTAATGTTAAGATCTGACTGTTATCTATGATTTATCATTTACCAAGGACTCATAATTCCCTATAAAGAATGATAAACAGTCCTAAACTTATCTTTGGGGTTCTTAATAGTTATTTTATGAGTACTTCTAAAAATTGGTTTTGAATACTTAGCTATTCTCTTTCTTATTAAGATTTAAAGTTAAGATCTGGCTGTTATCAGTGATTCATCATTTACTAAGGACTCAAAATTTCTAAAAAGAATTATAAAGAGTCCTAAACGTATTTTTGGCGTTCTTAATAGTTATTTTATGAGTACTACTAAAAATTGGTTTTGAGTACTTAGGTATTCTCTTTCTTATTAAGATTTAAAGTTATGATCTGGTTGAAATCTATGATTGATCATTTATCAAGGACTCATAACTCCGAAAATTAATTATAAAGAGTCCTAAGATTATCCTTGGATGAGTACTTTAAATTTTTATTTTACTTATTCTTTAAGTGATTCTTTGTTACTCAAGGGAGTTTTATTGCAAGAGATCTGCACAAATATAATCGAGTATAATCAACTTTCGATAAGCAGAGCTATAATAACAAGACTAAGTTCTGAATTCATAACTTAGGTTGGCTTTCACTGACCTTTTTGTATAAGTACTGAATAAGTACTTTTAATCAAATTAGTGCTTCTTCCTTTTTTTCCAAATATCTTCCTTTTGTTTCTGAGGGCGAAAATAACAGTTTTTATATTAAAGTTAAATTAGATATTCCTTTTATCATTGTAATTTAGTTAAATATTGATTTTTTGCCAATACTTTGTAAGTACTTAAAATTTCAAATAATTCAATATTTTTAAAATGTACATCTAGAGAATTCCTTCAGTTAAAATTTTTATTTACTTATCTTCCATTTACTCACTCACTTATGAAAAGATTTTATTTAATTTATAATAAATTTTTTTCTGCAAAATTAATTTAAAAATTAAATGAATCCCAAAAAAATTCAATTATTTAAGAATACAATTTGATTCAATAAGTAAGAAAAGAAACTTGACTTTTATTCAAAATTCATTGACTTCTGCGGTGACATTAACTTTTATGCATATCTAAAGATACTTTTTTAAATTTTTTGAGACAAAAAAAATTGTAAATAGTTTATTTGTTAAAAATATTCCAAGGAATTTCAAATTAAAGTCAAAAATCTAGAGTTGAAATACTCAATAATTTTTTTCACACTCATCTTCGACTTTCCTCATCTTCGGAAATTCACTAAAATGCTTCTGCAATGCATCATCAGAATATTTATATTTGGATTTTAAGTGACTTGAAGAAGATTCATAAGTATCTATTTCAAATATAATATTTATATTTGGGGAGGTGTATATATATGGAGCTCTTGGAATTGTGACTACTGAATTGAAAAAATATCAATTTATCAAATTTAAATTCCGAAGAACTCGAGAAACTCCCAACAAAAAACAATGAATAAAAAGTGGAAAAAGGCAAATTTTGGGTAGGAGGAGGAGTGCAAATTTTGCAAAACTAAATAACACTTCTATATTTGGTATACGAATGGAATACGTATCCTGACGAAAGTATAAATTATCAATTTTTTAAAAGGAATTCCCCAGATGTTTCTAAACCAATAAATTTTCATTTTCTCTTTTGTTTTCTCACTTCCATTCGGTGCTTTTTTGCTAGTTTTTATTTTTCGGGGCTTTTGCGGGGTGGGATGGTTGTGGCATCGAAAGTTATCGAATTTTCTTTTCCACAATATCGTATACATTTAAGTTATTCTCCAAATATTTTAAGTAGCATTTTTTCCAAAAAAAAAAAAAGCTTATAAAGTAAAGAATTTTGAAGAATTTAAAAAATTTTTATTTATAAGTAAAATGTGCTAAAAATCAACTTAAAAAAATGGGTTGCCTTCGTTAAATGCGCAAAAAAAAACCAAAGAGGTAAAGACGTAAAATGAATATTTTACGAAAAAAAATTGCTTTATTTACCCTTAAAACAAAAAAAAACGTTTTATGTTTGTTTTTTATATTTGCAACTTTGTTTCTTTCCAGAATGGTATGTTTTTTAACCAATTTTTCCCCTACTAGTTCAATTTAGGTTTTTCTTCATTTTGGTAATTTTTTCTTGAAAAAAAAAATAACACCCAGTTAAAAAATGACAGTAAGTTTATCTTCTTAATTTAAAAGCGCCACATGAGTTCTTTTTAAATTGTATTTGTAAATTTTTCTTGAGTTATTTTGTAGGGTAAATGAATCGATAATTGGGCACGTACATAAATGATTAGGCACGAACTTAATCAAATGGCTGACAGCTATTTGAAACTAAATACAAGGGTTGGAAATATTGGTATTAGAATATATTAAAGTCTGTAACAAATTTTCCGTTTCAAAGCCCTTCGAATCACTTATATCTTCACGTATCTAATTTTGTAGCCAATGAGCAGTCGTTCACGAAACCAAGGAAAATACATATCAAACATCCTTACCTGTGCTTAAACTTTAAATATCTTTTTAAGTATTAATTATTCTTAACAAAAGCTGCCTGTTGGTTTAAAATGAATCGCTCCAGACGACATCGAGAGCTTCAAAACCCTCCCATTGGAACTACAGGATGTTTCTTTGGATAGTGTGAGATCTTACGATACCACTACCTGATCCCTTTTGAAGCAAACATCAGGATGGGATCTGTGATGAAAATGTACAGTTGGGTTTCGAGGATAAGGACGTGGAACGATTTGGGGAAATGGAAATAAATGAAATGCAACATAAAATTGAAAGGCGGTCTTAATTATTAAAACTTTTCTTCCGACAAATCTGACAGAGGTGAAGTTGTGGTGAGGGCGGTGATTTTTCAATCGAGGAGTCCCTAGTTAGATCATATGCATCATAATGTTATAAGGGGCATAATATAAAATAAATATATATGCCACATCTGAAAAGGAAAGGTTGACTTGCTTATCACATTGTATGGGTAATAGAGAACTGTATATGAATAAATAAATATAGAGAACTATATATAAATAAATAAATAAACAAATCTTCTGACACCTCGAGTCGAAAGGTGAATATTATTACATATTGTTCACCACCAATCAGATGTCACAATTGTTAACACACGACACATCATATCATTTCACTTTACCTAATAATTTCAAGCCAAAGCCATATTAAAAATTTAAACACTAACTTAATAGTCATTTAATATCACCCTGTTATTAACCCTTTAAGATCCAACTGTCATGATAAAAAAAAAAGTGAATGACATTAATCAACTTATAAAAATACTGAATATTGTAGTGGGGTCATCGTGTCCAAAAAAAGGCGATTGCACCCTATACTCCGTGTATAATAAGTGATTCAATCTACCCAATTATATACCCACTTTACCTCCTAAGACAACATACTTCTTCCACATGTTATTTTTTTGCGAATAAATAAAAAAAAAAAAAAAAAAAAAATTAAAAAGAGTCATATTTAAAGAGTCACATACAAAATGAATACAAAAAAAAAAGAGTTAAAGAATAAAAAAAAAACTGATTACCAAAGAATTGGCCATGATGTTGAAGAATTTTTATTTTCTTGTTTTTGTTTTTTTCAGTGTTCCTTTTTGTAAAAGATGATGTCAGACAAAAATTGTTTTTTTTTTTTAATATTATTCTTTTATTTAATTGTTTCGTTTTTTTTTTATTTATGTTTGTAAATATGTAATCATACAACCACATCACATCATACCACTTGGTTTGGTTAACTTTATTCTTTAATAAGTTTTTTTTATTCTGTTTATATTGTTGTTGTGTTGTTGTTGTTTTACAATTCAATTAAGTCTCACTCATTTTGGAATTGTCAGGTGTAAGGTGTTTTATATGTAATATATATATATATATATATATATATATATATGTATATATACATACTTACATATATATATATATTGAGTAAAGAAAACATAGCCAAAGACAAGCCAATCATTATTATTATTATAATGTATTTTTTTTTTATTTTAATTTTTGATATTTAAGGATTAGGATGGGACAATGTCATTACTTTCAATATTTTTCCCCCCTGCTCTGTTTCGACTATTTTTTTTTATAAAAATTGGTATTCGTTTAAAAAAAAATTTTGGTTATGTCAGAAACCTATTTAATTGATAAAAAAAAAAAATCTAAACTATGATTAGCGAAAAAAAAAATATAAACGCGCGCGCGATTTTGTTTTTATTTTTTTTCTATTGTAATAATAACTAATCGCGATTTTGTTATTTTTTAATAAGTAATTAAATAGTAAGGTCTGACATATAAAATTGAATATTAGAGGAGTAAAATTGGTATTAAATGAAGGGTTTGGAATGTAGTAATTTAACTGTCCCGCAGTCCTCCTTTGCCACTGTCCCCACCTGAAATAAATTTTATTTGGTATAGTAAGAAATACTGTTATTATTGTAATGTATATGACTGAATATTTAATACCTTTTTAATATATATACTCTTTTTACATGAACTTGGTCCTTTTTTACATGAAATTTATATGATTTCAAATGCATTTGGTATTTTTTCGAATATTTATTGCAAAATTTTCAAATGAAATTGAGGTTTTTTCAAATTAAATAAAAATCGTCGCCGAATCTTGGGACCCAGAAGACTATCTTGCATGATTTTAAAAAAAAAGTAGCCTCCAGTTCTATACTAGAAAATAAAAAGGGGGAGAAAAATTAAGATAAATCCCAAAAAAATCGTTCTGAAATTTTTAAGGAGGTCTAAATCTTAGGGCGGGTTTAAGAGTCGAACTTTCTAAATTTTTTCTTACTGTATTTTGGTTCAACCATAAAATTGTTGAATAATTTTTTTTTATTAAAAGTATTTTGATCCGACTACTAAATCCCAAAAACCTGTTTCAGGACTGATTAAAAAAATATCAATTTAATTTGAAAAAAGTTTAAATTCATTTGAAAAAAGTTTAAATACTTTTGAAAAAAGTTCAAATTCATTTGAAAAAAGTTCAAATCCATTTGAAAATAGATAAATTTAATTGGAAAAAGAATCAAGTTCTTGTAAAAGGAGAGTATATACCTATATATTGATTTCATGTAATATGTTGGGGCTTGATAGTTGGGGACGAAATATTTATCGCACTATATATTTAAAGTTTGGCGGCGTTGCGTGTTTTTAATTATATAAGATTTTTATTTTAACATTTTTCAGTGGAAAAATGAAGAATTAAAAAAAAAAAAAATAACTAATAAATAAAAATAACTAAAATAAAAGTTTGTAACTATTTTAATGATAGTTATGTGATGACGGATTTTTGGGTTTTTTTTTTTGAAAATACCGACATTAAAACTGAAAATTATATTGTGTTTTATTGTAAAAATTATTTTGTATTTTTTGATAAGTAATAAAATAAGTATAAAGAAGAATAATGACTGACCATTAGGGGGTAATAAATAACTTTTTTTTTTTGAATATTGTTTTTATTATTTTTTTTGCAGCCCAATAAATGGTTGGGTATTTTTGGTTTTTTTTTTTTGATAAGGTCAAGGGTTGAACATTTGTTTAAATTTTGATTGAATGTTATTATTATGTAAATTTTATTTTTTTGAAGTTTCTTCATTTTATTTCATTTGTAAAAAAAAATAAGTTATGGAATTAAAAGAAAAGAGTTTTTTTTTATAATTTTGCATAAATTGAGAAGTTAGTTAAAAAAAAAAACTAATTTTTTTAAAATGTAAATGTCTGAAAATGAACGATTAAAAAAACTCAAGAAAAAACCGATTACTATATATGTTTTCTTGTAAGATTATTATAATTTGATATTTAAATTACTTATCCTAAGGGGGTTTTTGTTAAATATATGCAGTTATGTTGGAAAAAAAGAGAAAAGTCATTATAAATTTGTATATATATGTAGGAATACAATATACATGTATAAAATAGTTTAAATATACACAAAATTTACATATAAATTTGAAAAAAAAAAGTGGCATTGACATTTTTTTATGTTAAAACTTATCGTGTTATTAAAAGAAGTCTTTTTTTGCCAAATGTTTGGTTTGGCGTGATTTTGATAAATTATTGAATGTCATTTGAAACATTTTATTTTTTTTAAGAAGATTTTGATCTAATCAGATTTTGATTAAATATATATAACTACCCATTAATTTTTCGTAAAAACAAAGAAAAACAGTTATAAAGGACATATCTTTGGTAAATATTAATGACCTTTTTTTTAGTAATTACTATAAATGATTAGAAAAAATGTTTAAGTACTTAAGTATTGACTCCTTTTCCAAAATGAAGTTTTTCCAAATTTTTTGACAATTTTATATTTATAGGGTGAATCAAAGACTTATTTAATAGCTTTTATTAAAATAACTACTTCCAAGTACTTACTTTAAATTTTAAGTACTAAATACTTTAGGTACTTAAATGAAAATAGTTGCTTAATATTAATTAATAAAATTTAATTTTGGGTATTTATAGCGTGATAAAACTGATCAAGTATAAAAAATTCAAAACTATCAAAAAAATAACGGTAATTTTTTTTTTGAAATTCTATTGGTTGTTGAGTAATCAAATTTTAATGATTACTTTTAAAATTAATTAAGTACAATATAACTGTACTTACTTAAGATTACTATTTTTGATTATTGTTTTATGGTATTTTAGTCAAAGGTCATTTAACTTTACTTTCATTTCTATTTATTTTCGAATTTTGATTTGTGAACATACTGAACGTTTTATTGTATTTATAATGCTGTCCATACACGTTGCAATTGGTTATTTGGTATGCGAACTTGAGTAGTTGTATTGCGTATGGGCAAGTTAAAAAAGTATTTTGAATTTTGGAAAGTTGGTTGAATATTCTGCACATTTATCTAATGCTGCCCATACACATTGGTCTTGTTTGTCAACGCGTACTTGAGTAGCTGTATCTTGTATGGATAAGTTCAAAATCCTTTTGAAGTTTGGAAAGTTGTTTAGATAAAAATAAAAAAATATTGATTTCTGTGGGTAGAGACTTTAGTTTTGCGTTTTGTGTTGTATCATTTTTTGTTAATAAAAGTACTATTTTCCATTTTTTGACAACATCGTACGTTAAGATATTTCGGTTTTAAAAAATATTAGATTTATAATGTATATATAAGTAATTGTCAGATACTTTTGACATTTAACATATTTTAGTGTGTCTTATGATTTGCAAACATGTGGGCGTATCAGCAAGTTCACTGTCAATAAGTCCGCCGTGTATGGGCAGCATTATATTAAGAGTTAAATTTATTGGTATATAGATTAAAAACTCAATTTTTTTTTTTTGTTTAATTGGTTTCTCGGCTTATTTTTAATAAAAGATTTAAATAACAAGTTGACTATCAAATAACTTAGATAAAATAATTAAAGAATTTGCAATTTTATTTGTTAATTATTAGCTACTAACCCTCAAAATCTTTTCCAATTTTCTTACATTAATTCTACTAATCCTTACTAAATATTTAATTTTATTTATCTTTTGAACTCTAAATTTTTTTATTAAACTTTATTCTTAATTAAAATGTCTTACTTTAATTTCGTAATGCATCAGAGTCTAATTTTTTATTTAATAATTTAGTTATTAACTTCAAATTATATTAAAATATAACTTAATTTAATGTTAATTAAATAAATTAATCGATTTTCATTTAATATTGATTAGAAAAAAAATTATATTCCCATTATATTAGATAACACTTCCATTATTATCATAATTAAATTTTCAATTATTAATTGATTAAATATTTTCAAGGTTTAATTTTTAATTTAATAAATAAGTAATTAAATTAAAATTAGAATAAAACTAGTAAACACTTATATTTAAATAAAAGCTTGTCAATTGCTATTATTATTCTTATTATTGAAAATAATTTAATTTTATTATATATACATTTAGTAAAATTTAAATTCAAATCAATAGAAAGTTAATTAATTATTTAATAAATGAAAATTGTGTTTAAAAAAATGTCAATGTTAAAAGTGCACAAATTGAATTAGATGCTGAATTAATTTAAAATTATAAATATTTATATTTATTTAAAAATTAATAATTGATGAATTAGTTATAATTATACAATGAAAAATTATTTAGTACCTATATATATATTATACTTAAATACTAAATAAGGACAAGATGTGATTAAATTATGTAGGCTCACGTCTAAGTAACTTTATTTAATTTTGTATTAATATTTATGATAAGTTAAACTAAGAATAATTAAGAAAATGCGTTTATACTTAGAAATTTATTCCGAGTTTTGAAATTTTAAACTTTAAAAGCTAAATTTATCAATTTTTAAAATATTTAATTTCAATTTTATTTATATACAGGGTGCTTTTAAACTAGCACTAGTTTATATATCGTTCACGTGATAAATACTTATAAGTATAGATAAGTTTTAACAGGGTTTTCTATATTTTGTATGACGCTGGAACTAAGTTTTTTAAATAGGGATATAAGAAGGCACAACAACAGCATTCTGAGACACCCTTTAAAATGTAAAAATAAATTAAATTTTACTCTATAATTTTAAAGATTATAGAGTAAATTTAAATTTTTAAAGCTAGTTTGTAATATTTTAGGTACATTTTCGTAACAGTAGACCATTTATTTAGAAAACCCCCTGTATATATGGCAAAAATGTAAAACTAAATTAAATTTTACTCTCTATATGTAGATAGACCTAGATGCTTCAAAAGAATTAGAATTTTTGTAATAGCTAGTTTGTAATAGTTTAAATACATTTTCGTATCAGCGGACCATTTAATTAGAAAACACCCTGTATATTAACTTTTAAAAAATAAAATGGAAATGCAATTTTGAAATAATTATAAAGTTAATATACTTATAAAAGTTTTTCTATTATTAATATAATTATGTATGAATTAATTTTCAACTTTCTAAAAGCTGTTTAAAATTTAATAACTTAACTAGCTTTTCTTACTTTTTATTTCTTATCTTATTGTTTGTTTATTTTTAGTTTTTAAATTAACTTTAAATGGAAGATAAAATGGTGGTGGGTATTATGATTATTATGGATAGATAATGATTGCCTGTTTTATATTTTATGACAGGTCATTTCACACAGTTCATATATGTACATTTATAAACCTTATATACGTATATATACACGTATTCATTCAGGTTAACACTATATATATATTTTGTTTTTTAATTAGAAATTAATTTTATTTGATTTTTGATTAATTTTTAATCAATGAGTAGGTTAAAGTACTCTAAAATATTAATTTGAAAAGGAAAATACTTTTATTTAGAATCTTAAGATATTAATAATAACAGGAAATACTGTTATTTATGGCGATTTTTGCAAAAGATAAGAATTGTTGACAATGAAGAAACCTAACTGTAATAACAATGATTATATAGTATAATTCACTAAGTATATTCGAAAAATACTTCATTGTTTCATTTTTGGGAAGATGTGTTAAAAATATGAAGCTTCAGTAGAAATAAAAGCTGATAAATAAGAGTGTCTTGAGAGTTTGTGGCTATATGAGTCGGTAACGGCTGGATTGTAAAGTTATTAAGATAGTTGTATAATATAAATAAAATAAAATATAGTCTCTCAAAAATTTAAGATATTTCTGTTAGTATGTTATAAGGCCAACTACTATCTAATGTTTAAATTTTACCAATGTGGAATTCATTAGGATCAATTCTAATAACACGAATATAATATGACCCTGTTCTAACATGTAAAATTGTAGTTATATTTTACTAAATTTAACTTAAATTAACTATATCTCCTGTTTTTTAAATTTTATATATTCCATGTAAAGTTTAATTAAATTGTTTATTGGGCACTTAGTGGCCTCTTATAACTTTTAAACTTGCAATGCCAATAAGTATGCAGGCTTTAAATTAATATCATAAGCAATGCGATGGGTAACGTTTTTATTATTAAGTATTTATTAAATTCAAATTGAATTACTTATCACTTTTGCGTTTAAAACCTAATTAATTCTAAATTATAAAGTTAAATTGTTTACTGGGTACTTAGTGCTATTCTAATGTCTTTTGAACTTAAAAAGCTTTATATATAATGCGCTTTGAATTCAAACTAATTAAATTCGGAAAGATCATAAAAGAAAAATGAAAGTTTAATAATTGTCTTTGAAAGTACTTACTTATATAATTATTTATATAAGTAAAACAATTATATACTTACTTATATATTTTTTAATTATAATTTTATCAGTTGGTCGGCAAATTTTCAAAAGTTAATTGATATAAAGAAAATTAGACCGAAAATGCTTTAATACAATTTTTTTTTAAATACTTTTTGTTGTTGCTATTTTTTTTTTTTTGTTTTAAAAAATTAAAAAAAAAACTTGACAAGGTGAAGATTCAATGTTCGATATATACGTGTATTAGATTTATCTAGAACATGTCCCAAAAAAAAAATTTAAAAAACATACTTAAGTATTTAAATAATAAATATTTACTCATTGTTTTTTGGCAATATTCCATACAAATTGAAAAAATATTAGTAACAAAATGTTCAAATAAATTAATGGGAAAATAATAAAAATATTTTTTTTTAGTAAATTATTGAAATATTAAATATTATTAAAATTTTTTATTGTACATTTTAATTGTTTTGTCTAATATTTTAGGATTTTAGGATATAATTAAACTTCTCTGGCTACATTTTAATTTATAAAGTTCGTTAAGTTTTTAAATTACTAAATTTTGGATAGCTTTTCAATTGATTCTTATAACTCACGTGGTGGTTAAAATTTCCTAGAAAAATAAGTTAAGAATCAAAGTTTAATATCAGGAGTTTTTCCAGGCAAAGTTATACTACAATCCTTCTGATGATCACAGTAGTGTGGCAGGAAGGAATACTTTTAAAAACTTTACATTATACTTATAGTATTTAGTTAATTAGAATTTTATGGTAAGCACTTAGTTATACTTCTGTTAAGGATATAAAAACTACTCAATTGAGTATGAGACTGTAGATTAAATAATGATTCATTTTTTTTTCTCAAGGGTTAATGGAAAGCATCGAAAGCCACCCAAAATCATTGTAAGGATTTCATCTGGGTTGTGTTGGACTTAAACCAACTAAAAACTGGAGTGAACCTTAAATTGAAATTTTTAGGATTGGAATTGGGAAAGATATTCAAGGATAGGATTTGGGGATTTTTAATGACTCTAAAAATTGAAGTTATATATAAAGAATTAAGATTGTTAGATTTCATAAACTCTTATGTAATATTAAGTTCATTTCGGTATAAAATTTATGTCTAAAAATATTGAATGGTGGTAATTTAAACTGTTGACAAAATAGCCATATAGATAACCGGCCTTAATAGAATCGGCCAATGAATCGGAAATGAATTATAGATCCATAAAATGACACCTGAAGACATTAGAACGTAAATTTCAGACATATGTTCTGCTTTTTATTTCTAACCATTCGTTCCATGACTGCACTGGCAATCTATTCTGTGCCTTAAGTCGTATAACAGCTGTTATGTAAGATTGTAAGATGACAATTAACAGTAGATGGAATTGCATTATCTGATATAACTACCAACTACAAATTTAATATTAAGGTGAAATGTATAATTAGCGTGGTGACATCCTTATGTAAGACAAGGAAGCTGAGGGTTTTTGTACATTAAATGCTATTTAAACTCAATACATATTACATAAGTTATAAAATTGTTAATTACTACTGTAACCAACAGGTACTTAATTCCGTTTTATGGAATTATAAAAATTTGTTTCAAATTGGGAAATACCCAATCAAACAACTTTAATCCCAATACATAGTTAACTTCCTTTAATCAAATATTTCATTGAGAATAAATTAAATAAAAAAAAATTTTAATTAAATGTAAATTTCACAAATTTTATTAAATCACGATTTTATATTCTGATCTTAATAATTATTAGAACACAAAAATTACTTAATTACAATAATTTAATTATAAAAAAAAAAAAGTTTTAATAAATAAGTAGCCAAAGTGCATTAATTAAATATAATTACTTATCAGTTATTTTTTTGTTTTTTTTTTTTTTGCAATTAAAATTAATGTAAATTCCAAAGTATATTTTCAATTTTTATTAATTTATTATTTTGTTTATATTTATTATTGTATAATAAAATTTGTTGTAATTTTTTTTAAATAATTTTCCGGATGCTTGTAAAAATTTATTTACAAGCTTTTTACAGTTAACGTAATCACAAATGATAGGCGTTATTATTTTTATGACTTTAACTTTTACATGATAAACATTAATAATAAAAAAAAAAACAACCGGTGAAATTGATTACGAATGAACCTTCAGAAGCATTCAAAAATTTTAACGTAGATTTCGAATAACGGTATTTGCTTGAACCTCATAAAATTAAATACTGAAGTTTAACATTCAAATCTGATCACTTGACCTTCTGAATTTTTTAACAAATTTGCATTAAAAACGTTTTTTTTTTTTCGAATAACGGCATTTGCTTGAAGCTCATATAATTGAAACCTGAAGTTAAACATTTAAATCTGATCAATTGACCTTCTGAAAAAAGGTTTTTTTTTCGAATAACGGCATTTGCTTAAAGCTCATATAATTGAAACCTGAAGTTTAATTTAAAATCTGATCAGTGGATCAGGTCCGTATATTGAATTAACCATTTATAACTCAAACAATCAATTAATCATATTTTTTTAATAGGTGAATTCTTATCCAAACTTTTGTGGGTCATCAGATATCGTTTTAGACTTGTGCAACAAAAATTTATTAACAAATTCGTTATCTGATTAGTGATAATGGGAAGCAATAAGAGTAGATACTTTTCATATGTTTTGCAATTAAGATTTCGTTAAAGAATTGGTTTTAACAGACTTTGTGGAAATTTAAGAAACTTTTTAGCCATGTTTAGGCTCTGGGTGAAAATTGCTCTGAGGAAACTTGAAGAGTATTTTTTAGAAACAAATTAAATGCGTTGTATTACTTTGAGTAACTAAGTATATGGGTGATTTTTTTTTTTATTGCACATTTCATGTCCTGGAATCAATTTTTTTATAATTTTTTAAATAAGTAAAATACAGAAAAATTAATAATTAATATTAATTTTACAAACGATTCCCCATTGCCCCCATTTCATTTGAAAATTCTATGTTAAACAGTTTTTCTTAAAAATTAAAAAAGCATACGGTACCTATAGCAAAATGCTATGTCCCCGAGCTTAATTTTTTGACTTTTGGATTAATTTTTTCTGTTAATACTGCCTTTGGTATAAATTGGGTAATCAAGACTCTAAATTATAGTTATTATAAGTTTAATTTTTTTATTTTAGAAGCGGTAAAAATTTTGTTTAACCTTTTTTTTAGCAAAATAAATGATGTCCCTAGGTTTTGTCCATTGTGTTACCGAAGCATTACTTTTTAAATTAAAACGGTTTGTTTCTTAAATAAGTTGCGCGGCTCTTGTTATTTGTCAAAAACTATTTATTATTTTTATTCTGTTGTTGAAAAGTTTTCAAAAAAATAGCTATAATTAAAAAAAAATTAAATTTTCCAAAACGTATAAGTATGTATTTTTATTAATTGTCCACTATGTTACCAAGTTTATCTCGACTTAAATACAAATTAAAATATTTTATTATATAAAATATAAAGTAATAAAAAGAGCACTTTTAGAAAAAACTAATTTTTATATTATGTGTTCAATAAATTATGATATTTTTAAATAATTCAGTAAAATTGTCCATTGCGTTACCTGTCCATTGTGTTACTATTATCGCGGTAACGCAATGGACAAATTGGTAACGCAGTGGACTTATTGGTAAGAAATTGGTATAGTTCTAAAAAAAAAATGCTATAATATTATTAATTGTTAATAGAATATGCCCAAACCCAATAAAAAAAATCTTTCCCACCTGCTAAAAAGCAGAGGAGGTGGAGGGAAAGACGAAAACTTGATTTAAAGACGGCTATAAAAAAAAAGGCTATAAAAAGTGAAATATTATCACAAAAATAAAAATCTGATTGAAAAGCAAACTCCTCGCCAATTTCTTAACATTTTCTTTATAATTTTCAATGCTAATGTATTTAATTAATTTTTTTTTTTTTGACTAGAGTCCCCTATGTTACTTTTTTGTCCACTGTGTTACTTTTTGTCCCTGCTTACAAAGACTTTATTTTTATTTTCATTTAATTTTAAGATACTTTATTTAAGTTTTGTTTAATTAAAATGATATATAAATATTATTTGTATTTTAATGTGATATGAAATATTCTATACGTGCTTGCTGTAACAGCGAAATTCAATATTTTTTGAAATTTTTTTGATAAAAAGTAACACGACGGACATAAATTTTCAAATTTTTTTAACTTATATACTTTTTTTTATTAATTTTTAAATAGCAATTTTCTATTTATAATAAATAAAATACGAAAAGCTGATTACTGCTTTTCTTATTTGTTTTTTTTACATTTATATAACATTTTACATTTTAGTAACGCAATGGACAAATCTGCGGAGCTCAGTTTACTAATTTTGTTCTAAAATGTGTAATTTTGACAAAAGTGTACAGCTCATTTCAGAATATTGTAGTGAAAACTAGAAACTTGCTTAATAAAATACCATGGCTCATAAAAAAAGAAAAATAATTTAAAACTTAAAAATTTTGAAATGTGCAAGAAAAAAAATAATCACCCATATACATATTTACTTTTGAAATATTTCTATTTGTAATTTCTCTGCAAAAATTTCAGACAAATAATTGAAAACAATTGGAACACATTTTTTCTATATATTATACAAACAAATTAATTTCAATTATAGTATACGTATGTATATATAAAAATAATTCCAATATTTATTAGTTTAGAAAATTGGTTTTGATATAACTAATTATCTTTGTTTTGTATTTTTTGTATTTACTTATTTAAGCTTTAGTTTTTTTTTTTCTACAAATTTTTTAAAGCGAGCGAATCAATTTTCAATAACAAAACGATTAACAAATTCATTGAAAAAGTTAACTTGCACAACATTTATTTTGTTTTGTATCTTTAAATTGTGTTTTCTTTTTTTTTTTAAATTTATTACAATGCAATATTGTGCTACTGTAATTTAATTCTTACCAGAATTGTAATATATATATATATATATATATGTATATATATCAATTCCGTAATAATAATAGAGACTTTAATTATATATAGATTACATGGTGTTTCGAAAATAGTTTTACAAAAATGTAAGTTAGCATGTGCATTTTATGTATGAGACATACAGTACAAAATTGTAGATTGAATTACTCAATGTAGATTCGAATACTTAAATCTACAAAATGTTCCAAATTCTATTTCTAGATAAAAATTATTGCCCAAGCCTTCCTAAGAAATTATTGACATAATGAGTTATTTAATCGTTTCTTGCGAAGTGCGACGACTTCTCTGAGGAAGTTTTTCTTATAAATTCATATGGTGTTTCGAAAATAGTTTTACAAAAATGTAAGTTAGCATGTGCATTTTATGTAAGAGACATACAGTACTTAATTGTAGATTTCATTACACAATGTGGATTCGAATACTCAAATCTGCAAAATGTTCCAAATTCTATTTCTAGATAAAAATTATTGCCCAAGCCTTCCTAAGAAATTATTGACATAATGAATTATTTAATCGTTTCTTGCGAAGTGCGACGACTTCCCTGAGGAAGTTTTTCTTATAAATTCATAATTTCGTTTTGAGTTCCAAGTCCTAACGTTTGATTTTAAGTAGTGTTTTCTCACTACAAATTGAATAGGGGAGTGATATTTGGAATTTATTAAAATTCTTTCGGTAAATTTCGAGAAGTTGAATTCAAAAATCTGACAGCAAATACTAAGTACTTTATTTGTACTTGTGTATTTTTGAAAGATGTTTAAGATAGCGGACTGCCAAAAATCCTCTGGGGACTTATAACTCTAAAAATAAGCCAAAAGTTTTTAGGAGATTATATCTACAATGAGTGTGTCAAAAGTCCCCCGGGTCTAATGCGAAATAAACAGAAATATTAAAAATTCGGAATCATAACAAATGAGCATTTCAAAAGTTCCTTGAATGTGAAAATCGAGTATGTCCTCTTTTTCCAAAATTTTGCATACATATGAATTCGAATTCGAAATTTACTGTAGAAAAAGGATAACTTTGTTTGTGTAACCAACTGTAATATGCTTCCTAATTTAGTATCTCTCATTGAAAAATGTATAAAATACTTGTTGTTTTAAAATCTAATGAGTTGATTGAAATTGTGGGGAACTATGTCCCATTTATTAGGGGGCTTTTGACTCATTCAATGAAGTTATAAATTCTCAGCGACATTTGCTTTATTTTTTTAATTCATAACTCTGGAAGCGACTTTTGATTCCGAGACTTTTTGAAACTTTAAAATTAAAGATATACTATCTTGATGCTTAAAATAGCTGTCAACTAAAGATGATACTTAACTTTAACTTTTCTACAACTTATATTAGTACCTGCAATATATAATCAATATACTAAAGTTAATACCTATATGGTTAACTAAAGTAAAGTAAATAAGTCAAGTATTACATCGCGAATATGTAGTTCAAAGTTTAAGAAGATATAATTAAGTGTTTGTATATATACAATTCAGTGATCTTATGCAACATTGTTTTTAAACCATTCTGTATACACCATATTCTTGTATCTTAAGACATAACAATACAAAAAAATTGTATTAACATGTTTTTTATATAAAACAAACATTATTCTCTACATATATATATATACAAATTATTATAAGTATATATATTGCAATTCTTTTGCTTAATCATCAAACCATGTAACATTTTTAAAATTGTCTTGTATTATGTATATGTATATATACATATATATATATCTATACTTAATGTTGCACAAAAAACATTTATTGTATAATAATGCAACAATCATTAAATATATATATATATATACGTATGTGTACATGGTATTGAAATAATAAATTTTTTGTTGACATGCGAATTTAAGTTTTACAACGGTTTTAAATGTAAAAATTATAGAATAGTTACATTTAATAGAAAAATAACCATTTTTTTTTTAACTGTTTAAAGAAAATTATAGAAGAACAAATTAGAAAGAATTTTTACAAATTTATTAGAGTAATCTTTTTGCTTCCTATTAAAAAAGAATTTATTATCTTTTGCTCCTTAAAAAAGAGCATCGGAGACCATTGGATTACTATTTTTTTTTTTGGGATATCAAATATTATCCCAAACTCCTAAAATCCTAAAAAAATTGTAAAATCCTGATTATTACCTCTCATTTTTAAAGCTGGAATTTTTTCTCCAAACCATTAGTTGTTCGAAAGTCACATATTGCAGCTGTCCGATTTTTCGTTGGGTAGTGCGCGATTTTAACACACAAAACCTACAATCATTTTTCAACCAAACTTTATGATAGGGATATGTGATACAAATGTCTGCCTTGTGGGCGGGATATGTACTACAAATGTTCACTTTGGTTACGAGGATGGTGATATGGAAGGTTTTCGGGATTTCGTTTTATTGGATTCTATACATTCCAAAATTTGATTTCATAAAACTTTGATTTGAAAATTTTTATCGCTATGTTTTCATTCATTTCAGCTTCTTCTAAATAAATTGTAAATCGTTTCTTGGACGAAAAATTAACTATAATTCGCATATTTGCGCTCGAGTTCCCGAAAACAACGCTGAAATATCTGGAATATTGCAAAGTGGAGTTAGTTATCTTATGCAAAAGAATCCATTGTACAACGCTCACTCTATAAGGCACCATCATACAGATTGATACACTCCGATAGCTACTTCCGTTTAAACTTGCGTTGGAGATATCTTATAAGAACGAACAGCTGTTCCAAAGTAATAAAAAATGCCTCCACACGGTATTTCCAAGCATGAAAAACTAGTGTGACTGATGTTCATACCTTAATGGTGGAATTATTTGCTAAGATGGATAATGAAAACCCTAAAAACCCCTAAACCGACTAAGACAATATCACCAAAGCCAGCATATGTCGAATTTTGGTTTTGAGGACTTTGGCTTCGGGTATTTTAGTTTTAAAGAATTTTTCTCTTAGAATTTTATCTCGAGGAACTTTTCTTTCAAGAATTTTTTACCGTTAAGATGGTGTTAACAGAGAATTTGTTTGTCATGCGCGCGTCGCTATTAATTAGCTGAGTTTAGATTTTGACATTCTTGGTTCTATTCTAAGGTATTTGAGTAATGCGATGTTAGGATTATGGATGGCTTTTAGAATTTCATGAGTTTCCAATATTAGAAATCTTTTTCGATTTTATGGTCTTCTAGATATCAAGAATTGGTATTTTGTAGGGAAACCCCCCTGTTGTTAAACTTTTTCTAAGGAAACTGAATGTTTTGCAGCTTTTATTATAGATTTTGTGGTTAAAATTAATTTAATCACTAATTTGAAAGAAAAATCAAGTATATTTGGTTTAAAACCACTTTTTTGAAAAGTGGTTTTTGTTTTATACTTAAATTATATTTCAAATAATTGGCTTTAATAAATCTGTATTAAACTAATTTTTAAGACAATAAGTATACTTATACATTTATTTATAAATTATTATTAACTAATTATTTTTTAAAAGAAAATTTATTAATGAAAAATTGTAAAAGAAGATGAAAATTTATTTTCAATTAACCTAATTTAATTCTAAATTTGTTTACATGCGATCTTAGTAAGTGAATTAAAGTATGTAGAATGTAAATTGTAATAAGATACTTTTTTTTTTTTTAAAAAAAATTAATATTAATTTTTTTTTGAATATTTCATCATTTTCATATAAATTATATTAATATTTACTTTCTAATTACCGTTATTTGGTTTTTTTAAAAATCATTAACTTTTTGCATTTTTTAAGTGCAGTGTAATTCAGTGAATAATTAAAAAACGAATAAAGAGCAGTGCAATATTAAATGAGGTGTGGAATTATTAAAATTGTAATTAGTTTTTTTTTTTACGCGATAAGTATCTTATAGAATTCATTAACTTTATTCGTTATTCGTTACGTTCATTGAAAATGAATAAGTTTATAGTAAAGTGTAGAACAGGGGGGAGGGGGAGGAAGGATGAGTTTTTTGATATATGTATAAAAGAGTGAGGGGAGAGTTTTTCAAAATATTTATTAAGTAGTTCATTTATACAGGTGCATGACACTGTATTCAAAAAAAAAAACCCGAATGAAAAAATCCCGAATGTTCCAAAATCCCAAAAACAAAATTCTGAAAACCAAAATTCAGCCCACATTTAAATTTTTTGTTGTATTAATAAAAAAAGTTAGGAAGAATTTCAGAGTTGTATACAAAATCAAGAATGCTGCTTTTTCCAGAGTATTTATATTTCATCATCATCATCATTGTCCTGCAACCCCATCCGTGGGGCATAGGGCGGAAGTAAATTCTTTCCATCGGCTCCTATTTTCGGCTAACCTCTTCAGTTGTGGCCACGTTCTTTGCTGGGTGCTTGCGTCGGTTAAAACAGTTTTTTTCGGCCTTCCGACGCGACGTGTTCCCTGAGGATTCCATTCGAAACATTGTTTCGCGATGTTGTTGTCAGGTTTCCTCAAAGTATGCCCGATCCAACGCCATTTCCTCTTTCGGATTTCCACTTCTATTTGTGTTTGTGGCCAAAGTATTTATATTTGCCTTTTACTAAATATGTATGTATATTTAAGTGAAAGTTTTTCATGGAATTTCGTACCCAACCTGAATATGGTTTCTTAACTCGGGATTTTTTTTTCAAGATTTTAAATCATTCGGGAGTCATTTGAGATTTTATTTTCCAGTAAAGTGTCAAACACCCCATTTATACTTGGGTGTTTCAAAATTAGAAAATTAGAATATTTAATTAATTTTAATTTTAACTATGTAAGTACTTATTTAACTACTAGAAATCATCATAAGTGTTACTTAGTATATGTTTTAAATGTTGTTTAAATATGATTTAAATATGTTTTTAGAAATATTAAAATAATGAAAATGTCATGGATAAATGAAATACTTACCACATATACATTATGCATTCTCACGGATATTTAAATATAAATTACAAAATTAAAGTGTACCTACTTATATGTTAAAATTACAACTAACAAAGTATTTATTAAAAATTAAATTAAAATAATTATGCTTATTTAACTTATATATTAGTATGGTATATTAGTTACTTACAACATATGAGTTTACTATTTATAGGTGTACTAGATACATAAATCATATTTTGAAATGAAACAATATTTTTGATATGAGAATAGTTATAGAGTCTTAAAATCATGCTTGTATTTTGGTCAATTCAATGAAGAAATCATTGTGATACAATAAATTTTAATGAAAACTCAAAACTTAAGTAGTGTATTTCTTAAGACTCATTACATTGAACATAATGAGCTGTGTATGTCTTTAGACTCATTATACATTGAGATCTTCTTATAAGTTGTCTTAGAAATTTGAAAGAAGCTATTATGTATCTGTATCATAGAATTGAAAGCGCAACTATCTTGTATCATAAGCATATCCGGTAGTTGAGCTTTGCTTTATTTGCTTTTTGTATTTTTTAGTTGAGGTGTACTACACTTTGAATTTAATTCCCTCTCCTATATAGTGACCATTGATCATTTTATAATTGATTTTAACCTTTTTATTCGGTTTTGTGATAAGTTCAAGATTCAACTTATTTTTTCTGACTTATTAAAGCTTATTTTAAATACCAACTGTCTTAGAACACCATGTTTTAAAGTAGTGGAAAAATAACTTGTACCTGCCATCGGCCATAATAAAATTGATGATGATCAATACAGGGATCTACTTAATTGTTAAAATGGACATAATTGGTATACCTTAAGTTTATTCAAGTTTAATATGAATACAAAAAAAGGGAATTCCTAAGTTTTACATAAGAATATTAACAGCTTAGAGACTATAACCGTTATTAAAGTGTTTTTATAATTTACTTTCCCTCATTTTGGAAAATATATGTATAAAAAACTTATTTTATTGTAATTATACTTAATATTACAACTTACAATTAAAATTTGTAATATTACTAACAGCCACATACATTATATTTAAACTCAGAATTCACACTCTCACAGGTAATACTCGCTCAGTTAATATTACCACCACCGAAGTTCCCATATATTTTATTTTGAATTATTTATAAATATTATAAAATATTATAAATAAATGATACTTCAATATTTTAAAACCATCGGTTACTCAGATCCAATTCCCATATAATTTTTATCAGAACCTATTATAACAAATGGAAATTGCATATTTAAAGGCGCATTATGTAAAATTAAAATTTAAATAGATTTCCTAGATAATTGAATATTTTCCAAACTATGTTTTAATTGCAAATAATCGGCTACCCAGATCTAGCTCCCATATAATTTGTATCAGAGCCATATTTTAACAAATGAAAAATGCATATTTAAAGGCATCGGTTACTAAGATCCAATTTCCATATAGTTTTTATCAGAACCTATTATAACAAATGGAAATTGCATATTTAAAGGCGCATCATGTGAAATTAAAATTTAAATAGATTTCCTAGGTAATTTAATATCCTCCAAACTCTGTTTTAATTTTAAAGCAAGTTATTTTAACTAAATGCAGTTAATTATAAATGTTAATATATATATATACATATATGATATAAGTTCTTTGATTACAACAAATCATAAATATTTTTCACGTGTTGTAAATCATGTTTTAAATTTTTTTTATTTTTTTATTTTTAAAACACATTTTTTTTCTTTTTTGTTGTTTTTATTCTTTTTATACCTGTACAATGTGTAACATTAAAGTGTTACTTTTTTTTTTTAAATTAAACGTTTGCTACTAAATAAAAAAAAATGAAAAACAGTGAACTTATACAATGGTAGAAACAAAGAAACAAACTAACAAGTAACAAAGTATAATAAACCTGCTGTTATTTTATAATAGTGTTGTTGTTGTTGTTGTTGTTTTTTAAATTTAATTTGTATTAAATTAACGAAAATAAAAAACATTTAACGAAAGAATTATAAAAATATAATGAACACTTTATTTACAATTAAGTGAAAAGAAGTGGTGATTTGGAATTTGCAAATATTTCATTTCCATTTTTAATGTCTTTTTCATTTTATTCCTGTCAAAAACGTCAAAGGTGAAAGGTGAAAAAAGTCAAATCCATAAGCAACTTATCGTATATATATATGTGAAAGTAAAAGTCCTTTGAGGAGGGCACATTTTCGGTTTAGTATGCCAATATATGCAGTTTTAAAAATAGATTAAGGGGACTAGTAAACAATTTTCAAGCAAGATTGGGGACTTGTTAACTTTAAATAAAACTGCTTAAGAATCGTTTAAAATTTTTAAGTTTACACTTTAAAATATTCCATTGTCCTGGAGTTTATTGTAGAAAAGATAAAAACGTACATTGACAAATACAGTATACCCTGTTATTCAGTTTAATTGCGAAGTATTCATCTATCGAATTTTCTTCATTCCCCATAATCCCAGAATCGTATTATTTTCCCCAACCCAATTCTCAATAAAATCCTTTCGCATCTTTATTCTCGGAACGATGCTGTACATTTCTGTTACAGGTTCCATCCTTAAGTTTGGGTCAAAAAAGATTGTGGTTTTGGGTGTCTTTAAGTCGCACAATGACCATAGGAGCCACGCACAGCTCCAATAGATGCTTTTCGAATATCTTTATGTCGCTCGTAAAAATAGAAGAGAACTAAGTGATCCCAAGGTTACTTTTTCACATTCAATCTACTTAACTTCTGGTGTGGTCATTAATCTTATTTAAAAGATACCTAGTAGGAACCAATTGCCGTTTTAGAAAGCACACAATTAATGCTTAGATTCAAAATTTTTTCACGTGAAACAAAAAGTGCGATAGTCGCTCGTCTTTTCACTGTTGAACTGGTAATCTAGAGTAATACAGCAGACCAAGTCCAAATTAAAAGAAAAAAGTGCATAAATAAAGTAAACCCATGATAAAATAAAATATTAAAGTTAAAGCCATTGCAACCTATCTTTACATAAATTTTGACCCAGAATAATGTTGATAAAAGAAAAGGTAGTTAAAATGAGAATAAATTGTTTAAAACACCCGATCTTAAAACATAGATCTTTAGAATTGTGTGCCCAACATTTAAAATATCAAGTATCCAACATTAGTAATCATTATTTTTACGATATGTGGTTATTAATGCAAATCAAAGTATAGCTTAAACAGAAACCTTCAGACTCTAATAATCTTGAGGTTGAGGGAAGTGATCTTTTATTCTCTTAAACAATTTTCTGTAAATAATAAATAGTTGTTTGGATCTGTTCAAAGAAAATCGTTAAATACTTTAGACTGAAAGTGAATCACCCTGCTTAAACACTCTTTAAATTGTAATATTGCAGATCAAAAAATTATATCTCATCAGTGACTTTCTCTGTGCTTTAAAAAATGAGACTTTAAAATTAAATAATTGTAAATCTCTCCCAAACTTCAGATGACTGTATAGTTTCGTGATGTGAGGGTACACTCATTTACTGTAGTGTAATCATTGTACTGTATTCATGGGCTAAATATAAACACTAAGTACAAATTCCTAATTTTTTAATGAGATTTATCAGATGATAAACTCTAAGGACTTTAAACTGAATCCCTTTCGAAACTTTCTAAAAAAACGGACAGACGTACACGACAACACCGAGGGTTCACTCATTTACTGTAGTGTAATCACTGGATACATAGTTATAAGTTAAGTAAAAACTAAGTACAAACTTTAATTTTTTAATAAAATTTATCAAATTGGTAAGCTTTTAGTGCTTCAATCTGAACCCCCTCTAAAACTTTTTAAAAAAGCCTGACAGACGTACACGACAACGCCGTTTACCAAATTTTTAAAAATTTTCCAAAAAAAAAAAATAACGAATAGTATTTTTAATAGCAAATTATAAAATTACTATTATACTTTTATATATATATATATATATATATATATAATTATATTATAGAAATTAACTTCCGTTTAATATTAAATTGTTTTTAATGTTTTTTAAATTTTTTTTTGTAAATTTAATACAGAAATTAATGTGTTTTGGTTATTTATTGTTTTTTTTTTCTATGTATTTGAAATCTCACTTTTGATTTAAATGTCAAATTTTTTATTTTATTTTTTATTACAATTACAAATTCATTTAAAATTGTAATTTTTTCAATACTTAACTATTTCTACCTGTATGTATATACATATATATATATATATATAGCTTATATATATATATAATTTCTAAATTCATCTCCTCTACTTCTCACACAGTAATTATACAACTAATACTACTTGCATTACAGCGAGTACTACATTGTATAACAACGAGTACCTGCACGATACATTGTAATCAAAAGTAATTTTTTATATTTAAAAAAAAAAAAATGGAAGGTTTTAGTAAATGAAATTTTTTAAAAGAAAAATCCAAGTTCGAAAATTAAAAAAAAAATCGTGGTAAGCAAAAAATAAAATTAGTTACAAAAAAAAAAAATGAAAAAGCAAAAGCAAGTAACAATAACAGATTTAATTAGGGTAATGGCTTTTAGTGTTATATATTATTAAAAGGTGAAGTCAAGTCTACACTGACTTTGTACTTAATCATTTTTTGCTCCAATTTTTTTTTTGTATTTTGTTGTGCCCTCTCTTGAACATTTGATCTGATAGTTGGGCTTTTTCTGTTTTTTTTTTTGTAATTGTAATTTTAATTGTAATTTACAAGGAAGGGCTCACTTTGGGTCAGTACTTAATACTTACATAAATATACATTAGGTATTTACAATAGAAAAAACATTGTAATTTTTCAAATTTTGGGAATAGAAATTTGGGAAGTGCTATGAGAAAAATATAATCAGTGAAAAAATGGAGGGAAAATCAATTTAATTGTTTTTTTTTTTTATTAGTTACATTTATGATTACTTTTGTTTTGTAATTTAAAGGAATGTTAGTTGTGTTTCGTTTTTTCGAATTTTGATAGATTTTGAAATGTTGGGTTGAATGCTTTTTTTTGCTTTTGGGTTATAAATTTTTTATATTTCAGATAGTTGATAATAGGTAAAAATTGGGTATATATATACATTTATATATGAGTACTTACCTATTGTATTTCATTTTATTTTATTTCCTTACCTATAACTGCTACATAGAAATATTAGGTATAGGTAAATAAATATAAAAAAAATTTATTGACCTAGATATATTAGTTACAAATTTACAAATTGATATTAGTTATATATTTTCCAATTTTGTGTCATGAAACAGCAGTGGGTCTATATTATAGTAGTTATTATAAGTAAGGTAAATAAATATTAGTTTTTAGTTCATATTATAATATTTGCATGTCTTCTTCGGGGACATGAAATTAGGTTTTTTCCGTTGGGTACTTATTGTCCTAATATAGTTATGTTTGTTATTTAGTTTTTTTTTAATTTTCGAAAATTTTCGAATTAAAAGTTTTTGAAATAAGCATACTATTGATTGAATATTAATTCAAAATATAAATAAAACATGAATTGTAAATAATAAGTACTGAGGAACTTTGTTGAATATAATGTGCTAATAAATTATTGATTATAAACGCTTTCCATTTAATGAAACTACTAAGAGAGTCTTTAACCGTGGTTGTAGAGTCTTGTATCATGGTCTTCGAAATTTTCATCTTTTTGTTAAGCACCCTACAAAATTCCAAAAAACTTTTAATTTAAATTAAAAAATATTTATCAGAAAAAATTCGAAATTAATTTGATAAAAAGGGATTACTATACACACACTAGTTTTATTTGCAAACCTTACTAACCGTGACCAGACTTTTCTAAACCTACCTGAAAATAGTTTTGAAGTACTTGTTTTCTTAATTCATTTCACGTTATTGACAAGTACTTAATTTAAAATTTTAGTCAAAAACAAATTACAATATAAATGATTGATTACATTTCTTTCAAAAATTTTAAGTGATTACTTTATTTTATTATTTGAAAGTGTATATGGTTTAATTGATGCCCAAATTTATCCCTAAAAAGTATTCGAAATTTTAAAAGTATTAATTATAAGAATCTTATTTTGAGATTTTCTTTGAATTCAATTAATTACATAGGTTCGGAATTGTTTCGAAATAAGTACATTCGTTACCGTGGAATCTTTGATTCTTCTTATTCGGAATAAGTCCAACTAATCACGTAAAACTTTTAATCAAATTAAATTAAATTTTATACTTAAATCAATTTTTAAACATTTTCTTTGGATTAATATAAATTTACAAGTTTAAAACTTTCATTAATATTGATTTCAACTGATATTTTGTCGAAAGGGACCTTGACACGTTCAATATTAATTGATGACAATATTCATCGAATTCAATTAAAATTTATGGTTGAAAGAATGCTTGTGGACGAATGTTCATGCTGAAAAACGAAAAAGTATGTGCATCTCAGAGGTCGGAAACAAGGAGACATATAAACCATCTTTAAAATATTTTGACAAGCTTTGATTTTTGAGACCTACAATTAGTTCAATCCACGATCCTAAATCCACGTTCTCGATAATTTTTAAATCACAAATGACTAAAAAAATTTAAAAAATAATTGTCAATATTCATTGAATGTAGAAATGAATGATATTCATACTTCATTTTCATTTATTTGACAATAATACTTTACAATAAAAATTGTAAATAATATTGGACCTGTCAGGGGTTCCTAATAATCTATTAATAAAACAATTTATAAAACATTTTTATTACCATAATAGTATTAAATCTAAAGATATTTTGTATTAAAGTTTTCGAAAGGGTTTATGAATGGCTAATAAATATTTAATTAAATTACTTCGAATTTTAAATTTTCAAAAAAAAAGTATTATATTTCATTGGTTTTCAATTAAAATATGGACAATTTAGAGAAAGTCTTCAATAAAATTTGTTATTTTATTTTAAATGAAAATATCAAATTTTTATACCTATTTATAGATATTTTCGAAAATTCGATATTTTATTTTTTAGAACTATTTCGAATATTTTAATAAATTTTAAATTTGTTCAAAAAAAATTTTATTAATTCAATTTTAAAATTTTTCTATTTTCAGGTGAGTTGTTCAGCATCATATTTTTTTTTATTAAACTAATCTTCAGGGAACGTCTACTTGTTTTTTCATATAATTGATTTATAATTTTTTGTAAGTATGTCATCATAACTCATAATCATTTCACATATAGTCTGTCATTTTTTTTTTGTTACGTTCTATATATATTCTAAAATATCTTAATTAATAGTTTGTAAAAATTTTTTTAACTAACTAATCATTAAAATGATTTTTTTTTGTTCATTTGTTAATTATTAATTAACACAAAAAAATTGCAAACAATTGTTTTTTAATTGATAAAAACAGAACAAATTGCAAAATATAGTATTAATACATATATACTAAGTATATATTATGTATATTAATATATAACTTTTATACTAAGTATTGTGTTGTTCTAAATTTAGTATTTTAATAAATCATTCATGAGAAAAACATTTTTTTTTAAATGAAGAGATAATCGCGAAAACACTCAAATAAATTCAGTTTTAATTAATAAGTAGTCTAGTCTATATAGTATATTTGTATTAATCCTCTGATTTATGTATGAAGTAGTATTTGATTACAGGAACCAAAAAAAAGCAAACAAATTGTTCAGAAATTTGACATTGGAAATGATTAATTTCCAGCAAAACAGCACTTATTTTTTGTAAAACTTCTAGAAAAATCGTTTCGAAATTGTTCAATTAATGATTTAGAATGTGAACTGAACTGATAAAATATTGATCAAGTTTTTAGATATTGTTTTAGTATGTGTTTATAATTTATATATACATGCTTAGATATATATTTTTCTTAAGCTTTTTTTTTTACCTTAATTGCCTATACAGTTGTCCTGGGATCTTCACTAGATATTTCCATTAAACTCTTCTAGGTGCTTGCAGTCTCTCAGTTAACACTTATTGAGTTAAGCACTATTAATTATTGTTCTGCGCCAGCTGTTACTCGATCGTCCACGTTTTCTGGAGCCTTGCAGATTCCATACTCGGTGTTTTCGCAGCGTGTGTCCTATCCACATTCATTTCCTTTCCGTTAATTGATGCGTTATTGGTTACTCTCCAGTTAATATTTATACATATCTTTTTTTAAACTTTTTGTCTTTTTTCATCTTACTTCCCTATACTCTGAGGATCTTCACTAGATTAAACTCTGTACATTAAACATTAAACGTACATTAAAATCTGCTAGGTGCTTGCACACTCTCAGGTTGTACCTATTGAGTTTAGCTCCATTAATTATTGCGCTGCGGGCGGTGTTATTCCACCATCCACGTCTTCTAGAGTTTTTCAGTTTCCATTTAAGGGCTAGTATGCAATGCTAGGTATTTTTTGCAGCGTGTGCCCTATTCATTTTCGTTTCCTTTCCGTTATTTGATGCGCTATTGGTTGCTCTCCAGCTAACTTTCATAAATCTCTTATTTTAAACTTAAATCGCACAATAGGCGAAGCAGCTTCAGTAAAATTAAATTGTTTATCTTAATAAAAGACAAAGTAATTGAAATGTATGCGCTGGAAGCAGCTATAGGAAAGAAATAATGATTAGAAATAATTGGGATAGTGGTAAGATTGAGTAAAAATTTTAATTTTTAATACACTTATATACCGAGCTCATTCATTCTACGTTCATTCCCCCCGTATTCTATGTTCATCGAGGTGGATAATATATTTCATGCGAGATAAGCTTTTACTATAATAACTCCCGAATCTGTTCATTGATATATATTAGAAATTTCCGCATATACACGTATATATGTTTTATAATCTATAGCACCAACAACAGGTTGGTAATTCACAGATACTTAAAAGACTAGAAGTACTGGCATTTGGATTACTAATCTCATATGATTTTGTGGATGACTCGTCATTCACCCCGTATGGACTCAAACAGAACTGTTTACTAGAAATTATTTAAAATAAAATATTCATGGACAAGGGCTCAGTATCCAGAGAATTAAATACACTTGAAACTCGTGATATTTGAGTGATATATTTTACTCAATAAGTACCCAGATTCTTTTAGTTCTAGTTGCAACCTTTTATGTTAAGTTAAACACACTGGAAAAGCGTCTCTCAATCTTAGACTTAATATTTTTTTGCTCTGTATCCAATTGTAGAAGGGGAATTTGAGTGGAAAAAACGGATGATAAAGGAGAGTTTCAGGTAAAATGGATACAAGCATGAACAGACCCTTTTTGCCAAGTTGAAAATTAAATGAACGATAATCATTCGAAAGGCGAATATTAGATCAAAGCATTCCATAGTCCATTTTTAACCCACCTTGTAATCTTAACAGTGTCTATCAAAAAGCATTATCCATTTTAAAATTATTCATTTTCCTTTCATAAAATTCTCCATTTTTTTTTAAATAACCAATTAAACTAATTACTTTAATTAGTATTTATTGTAATTACAAGATTAATTTTTTTTTAAATTAAATTATTAAAAACTAAATCTTAATTTACTCACTTCTACATATATATATATTTTGCCTCCCATTGACTAAATTGAAATGACGCCAAAAAAAACCATATTACCAGGATCTTAAATTTAAAACTTTTTAAAAAAAGTTAAAAAAAACTTTTGAGCACATAATTTTCATAAAAATTATGACATAAGAAAGTATAAATCCTTAAAAAAAAATCAAACTGTGTGTGTGTGTGACCTAAAAAAACATTTTAAGTGATGATTCTGCTAAATTTTATAGTTTGTATATATATATACATATATAATGTGCAATATGAAACATTTTGTATATATATATATATATATAAATATATACTTAATAATTTAACTCAACTTTTAAAAATGTTAAGTAAATGTTAGCATGTTTTAAAATGGAAGCAAAATTAAATAGAAGCAAGTGAAAGAAATTCTAGAGAAATTTTTTTTATTTTCAAGTATTTTAGGTACACGTCATATGTTATTCTTAGGCTCCAGTGAAAATAAACCATACCAAATAAAATCTTAAAAGTTTAATTTTATGTTTGAAAGAGATATAATGCGGTAACACTAATTTTTCAATGTGAAACTATTGTCAAATCCTTTTCTAGAAGTCGTCAAATTAAAGCCTAAAGTTTAGGTACCTGCTGACAGAATATCGAAGAAGGTGACACCCGTTAATTTAAATGCTGGTATTCTTTTATATGGATTTATCAGAATATTGACATACTATGTATTTGTATATGTATATGTGAGATGCAGAATTAAGTGAGATTTTAAGGTTGAATTCAAAATCCCGGCTGAATAATTTGATTAGTAAGGGTTTGGGGACCAACAGCCATCGTTCTATCTACTGTTTTAAAATGTCTTTAATTGTATGTCGAAAATTCAGAATTAAGGGAAATTTTCAGAACTAGGTGAAATTTTAGGTTTGAATACAAAATTCCAACTCAATAATTTGGTTTTTAGGGGTTTGGAGCCTAGCAATCTTTATTCTAATTAATTGTCTTTAAAATCTCTTTATTTGTATATCGATAATTCAGAATTAAGGTAGATTTTAAACTTCAATTCCAAATCACGATTTCAATAATTTGTTTAGTAGAGGTTTCGGATCCAGCACTTCATAGTCTTTCTAAAGTCTTTTTGTTATACGTATACATTTTTCGATTAAAATATTAAAATTTTATGAAATATGTATGTATATGAGGAAGATAAGAATTGGAAGAGCTATGGAGCGAATTGCAAAATCAATGTTTCCATAATTTGTTTTTAATTGTAGATATAAAGTAGAAGCTCGTTCTACATCAAATGTTACTAAAACGAACTTTTGTTTGATCAAGCTCTTTTTAAAAAATAAATAACACTTTGCCTTGAAAAATATCCGATGGGCTTTAGCTTAAACTCAATTTTAAATCGCAAATAAATCCCTAAGTTAGTACACAATAGACAATATCTAGGTATGGCTTAGTGTTTAAGTGTAAATTAGCCAATTCAAATTTAACTCAAACTCAACTCAACATTTGAATCGGCTCAATAAATGAGCGTAATTTGAGTTCGAAATGTGGAATCACTCAAGAACTAATATTAGTAATTTGAGTTCGAAATGCAGGATCGCTCAAAAACTGATATTAGTAATTTGAGTATAAAATTGGAGCTTATACAACCCCTGTCTATTTCTCATTCAAAAGCGAAATATTGTCATTTTAACGCTATTGCGTATGACTTTATTTCACTGCACCGTAATTTTTTTCGTTACATTGTTACATAATACATACAAATGTATCTTTTTATTTATTTTTTTCTTAAGTACAATGAAATCGATTATTTTATCTCAAATTCTATAGAAGTAAAAAAAAAAAAGATGAAGTTAATCGGTTGTCTTTTAAAATATGTGTTTTCTTAACATTAACTAAACATTTTGGTTTTTTTTTTTGGTTTGTTGTTTTGTTGTTCCGTTTTTTTTTTTTCTTTTGACATTCAATTTAATCGCATTCCATTAAAAAAAAAAAACAAACGAATTATTATTTCCTTTTCTTTCAGATTTTAAATTTATTTTATATTTTATATAAATTTTATTTACATTTTCTTTTATTTTCTTATATTGGTATTTATTTATTTATTTATTTATTTATTATTTAACAATTGTTATTTAAATATAAGAATTTTGAAAGTTTATTAACTGATATATATATGTCATTAAATAATATTATTTTTAATATGTAACTATAAGATAAATATCTTATCTTAAAGATACATTATATATTTATTAATTCAAATTCCATTCACCTTTTTTTTTTAATCTTTGATAAAAAAAATTTTAATTTACATATTAAAATATATATAAAATTTTCTACATAACTTTAATCTTTTTTTTTGTTGTTACTGGTGTTGCTGTTGTTGTTGTTGTTGCTGCGGTTATTGTTGTTTTCAACTTTTTTGTTATTAAAAGTTTAAAATAACTTTTTATGAGACGCTCTGAAAGCTGTTTTTTTTTTTTTTAAACAAATAACTATTTTTATATTTGTCATAATAATATTTTCTTTATATATTTAAATCCAAACTACTACATACTATATACTATTAATATTATTGAGTTATTTTAAATGTTATTTAAAATATAGGTATACAGGGTGTTTAATTTAGAAAATATGTATAATTTTCAATAATAATAATAAATTTTAAAACTATGGTCAGATTAATATGTAATAAAAAGTGTACATATTTATAATTTATATCATAATAGCTCAAAACATAATATAACTATCAAATTGAAAAAAGAAAGACGGACCCTTTCGCTTATTACATTGCGTGTTGTAATTGAATTCTTAGTATGCAATAAATAATTTAGACTGAAATAATACATGACAATTATGATGTTTATACGCATGCTGGGATATGTCAAACATAAATTAATTGTGTGAAAATATGTAAATTTTGAAATACAATTGCAACATCAGTAACGTAACAGGGCAAAAGTAAAGTCATTTTATATATTTCAAGTGTTCGAGTTCGGGTTTATGACTTTATATCATTTTTAAATACTGATTTATATTTAAAATGCGGAGAGTCGTATAAATCATAGTAGGTTTGTTATGCAATTAGTTTTTCTTCCGCAGGTGTCGTTTTTCAACTAAAGAACGTTGAGTATGGCATTATAGGTATTCCGAAAAGTGTACTAACAACAGTGCTTAATATAGGACCTTGGGACAATGCCTAATACAGGACGTTAAACTTTAGAAATTGTAATCCCAAATTTTGAGAATTATACAATTCTGGGACCTGCTCTTCCGAATATTTTGAACTTGTAACAATTAGATTTTTTATTATTTTTCTTATTTTTTTTTTTATTATTTGTAGTTTGCATTAGGTCAATTTAAAATCAAGCCATGAATTTTGGAATCCCGTTTTTCTTAATCATGTTTTCTGAATCCCCTTCTTAAAAAATTCCCCAGAATACAGGTTTAAACTTCGGCAAAAATTACACTTTTAAAGAATCCCGTTTTTTCTAATTATTCAAAAATAAATGGTTAAGTAGAATTTTATAACGGTATTTTGAAAATCAGAACTTTTGAAAAGTATAGGATTAAAAAAAGTCGGCATTGTTAATCCTGGCTTTTGAGTCCCTTTCTTGAAAAATTCCCCAGACACTTTATGATGTCAATGGACTTTGATAGCTGTAATTTAATTATTTCTTAAACAGTAAGTTCAAAAAATGACTTAAAATTATTAAGCACCCTGTTTTTTTTATATCTAGTTATATAGTAAAATAGGTATTTCTATTTAAATTATTTTACTACTTAGTTACGATCATAACATGTTTTTTTTATATATTAGTTATGTATGGGACTGTTGTTTTGTATTTATTTTAGGTATTTTTAGAAATTCAAACTGTTAATGTTTTTTGCCGGGACCGGCCGAATTAATTTTATTTTTTGAAATAAGAAAACATAAAAAAGTATTTTGGTTTTTTGTTTCTATCAATTTGTTCATTTTTTTTTTTTTTTTTTTTTTGTATCTATAGATTTATTTTTTTAATTTTTGTACCTATAGATTTTTTTTTGTACCGTATCTTCATTAAATTAAAGCTGGTTTTTTTTTTATTTTGATTACGTAAGTTTTTAAATAACTTTTAGTTCAATATACAAAAATGTTTACTTAAATAAGTTTTAATAAGTAATATATTAAAAAAAAACCAAATCTTGATTTAACTAATTCATTAAAAAAAATAAATTATTTTCAAAACAGGGTATACACAAGTATGCATAATATGCTTGAATATTTAATAATTAATAATAAATTGGTTAGAAAATATTTGTTACTTAACCATTTTTTTTTTTTCAAACCAGTAAAAAAAAAACTTAATCAACTAATTATTAGGTTTAGTACTAGTTAATTTTATATACACGCCGGATAAGTGTAGCGGAAATTTTAAATTTCAATGTAAATTATGTATTTGTGTTTTTATTTTTCAGTCTAATTAGAGTCTAAAGTTAAAATAATTTTTGATTATGCAAGACAAAAGTGTATATGGGGAGCAAAAATTAGTAAAAAAAAGTTTTGAATTTAAATTTAAAACTTTCGCTTATCAATCAATCATATTTTTTTTTTAGCTACAATGTTAATTTATTAAGATATTTCAATTTTAATTAAAAATGTTAGTGGATTCATTTGGAAGTGACAGAAGTTTTAAATTTAAATTAAATAATTGGTAGAAACTACGCTTTAGTTATAGACTAGATAATAGTTATAAACTATAATACAAACTATTTGCATAATCTGTCAAAGTGTATTACAGACTTTATGTTTATTTTTCTAAAGCGTGTTACACACTATCAAATTTTCAACCATTCTATTTGGAGTTTAATTCCGATTTTGTAATGATGACATTATTAAGTAAAACTCAATCATCAATCAAGATGTAGTAAAGACTTCTCGTTTAATTTTCTTCTAAAGCGTGGTACACACTATCAAATTTTCTACCAATTTATTTAAAGTTTAATTCTGATTATTTCAGTAATGATGACATTATTATGTAAAATCCTATCATCAGTAAGTGTAGTAAAGACTTCTCGTTTAATTTTTTTTCTTAAGCGTGTTCCACACTATCAAATTTCTCACCAATTTATTTCAAGTTTAATACTGACTATTATTTTAGTAATATGATATTATAGAATATAGAGCATAACCAATCAGATTTAATTCACACAATTTAGTATTAAAAAAATTCAAAGTGGAAAATTGTGCGGGATGTTTTAAACTCCTAGTAAAACTGACAATTGAGTACACACAATCAATTTAATTGACTATCAATAATAATGCCATCATTGATGTTAAAATTTCAAAAAAAAATTCCTACCGTCAATTTTCAATCAATTAATCAGTGTTTACATATACACTATCATTGTTTCAGAAAGTTATTCGAAATTATTCCGAAAGCTGAAAAAACGGATAGTAAAACTGATCGTCTGTACACTGCTTTACTTTTTAATTTAATATATTTTTTTTTTTGCAATTTTTACACTTTAAATTTATTTTTCGGCCTTTTTAAGATCTATTGATGTCATTTTTATTATTTTCTATTGTCCAGTTTTTTTTAAGAAACAACTTCCATTAAAGTGTTATGAATGTGAGAACTGGTATTTAAGGTAAAATTTATAGATTTTTTTTTTAAATCTTGTTTTATTGTTTTTCACCTTAGAATTTTTGTAATTTGTGTACTTTTTTTTCTGGGAGAAGAGTTCTCTGTTGTTTATAACCTTTTTTATTATAATTTCAATTTAAAAAAAAAAGAAGCATGGGGCTAAAATTCCCATAATGAATATCAAAAAAAAAAAAGTTTAATTCATTTAATTCACAATTTATACATTAATTAAAAACATATCATTTAAAATATATAATTCACAATATATTTAAATATTCACAAAGTAGAACCAGAGCCAATGAACTTTTTTTTTTTTAATAAATAAATTTAAAAAAAAAACGTATAAATTATGAATAGTTAAAAAATTAATAGGGAAGCACTTAATTTAATTAAAAAATGTGTCACAAAAAAAAATATTAATTTGGAAATTCATTTTATTCTAGAGTGTACTCTTTTTGTGATTAGTTTCCGTGCAAATTGTTTAAAAGCTTTTATTTTTTCTCAAAGTTAAAGTAAAGTTTAATGGAAAAATTTAATTATATTTTAGTTGCGCATTAATTTTAGTTAACAACAAAGTTATCATTTACAGTTATATTAAAGATTTGCATCAGAGAAATAATTGCAGTTGTTTATATGTACATGCAGTTCATTTTCCACAGCATCAAATCTTCCACCTTCTCCAAAAACGTAATTCTAAAACTCATGCTTCTATAATTCGTCGGTCTCTAGAACCTTTAAGAGATCGTGCCTCAAAAAATACATTAGAGTATTTTAGGCACGATCTCTTATATGTAAAGTCGACTGCCTACTAGAGATATTTACAAGATAGTAAACTATAGAGTAAAGTTGTACTTATTATATAGAAGAGAAAGTGATTAAGAAATAACTGGGGGATAAGAATATATATTTGTGAATCTTAAACTACACGGCTTATGGAAACTCGTTTGTTATGCGGATGTCTAACATACTAGAGACTATGGAACCATATTCGGGCTGATGTATTCCCTAAAGTTGGTACCTGGTATGTGTTCTCCTTAATTAAGTTTAAAAAGAATATTAACATCTCCCCTTAATAATCCAAAAATCCCAAACCTCCCCATAAACTCGAAATCTTTCCAAATTCTTATCCTTGTAACCAAACTGTACATTTGTATCTCAGGTTCGTTCCTAAAGTTTGATTTAAAAGGGTGTGTGTTTGGTGTGTTAAAGTCACTACCCAAAGAAATACCGCACAGATTTAATGGGTGGCTTTCAAGTGTTATACTCCCTCGTAAAAAAAAAAAAAATCTTGAATCGATTTCTTAATTGTATTGACGAAAAAATGGAGAGATGTATGGTCTGTTAAACCAATGTTAGATTAAAAATCAGAATTATAATTGAGGAGCTTATAGGAATTGAACAATCAAATTTGAGACTTCCTTTAAATTATTTTGTTCCGTTACTAATAAATTTTTTTTTGCGCTACTATCAAAACGATAGTGGGCTGATAAGTGGGTAGATAAGTGATAAGCATTAATTTTAGCCTCCCTAAATTTTCTGTATTTTTATTTTAGCCTTATATGAAAAGTATTTTAAGTTCAATTTTGTACCTATAAACTTTCTTATTTAAACTTCTTCTAACATAATCTTTCAATATTTCAAGGAACTTTATCTTATCAATATAAATTTTAAATACGAGTAAAAGTAAACCACTTGTGTTTTATTCAAGTGTTAAACAAATTTAATTCATAAATTAAGATTATTTAATAGTCTATATGTAGGTATAGATAGAATATGTATTAAAACAGCGTGATTAATTTAAAAAAATTAAAACATTCTATAAAAACATACTTAATTATTAACAACGTATTATAAATATTATTAAATTAGTCACGATAAATCCAAAGATTGTCTTTTAATCAAATTATTAAAATTGAAATTTTTTTATTTATTTAAACTGGCTTCTGAAACTTTTCTAATTCTAATTCCAAAGTCTAACTATAAACTGTACGGAAATGAAGGACTAATTTCCAAATGAAAACTATAAAGTGTACGAAGAAATTAATTTAGTCCCGAATTCGCAGATCAAAATGAAAATTTGTAATCTTAGCATGACTGAACGCAGACGGTTTAGGGGAAGGTAGATACAAAACTATTACAATACAATCGTAGATAACATTCAGAGCCTGTAATCTTAGCAGAATTATGTATGAAAAGAATGGGATATTTCAGATTCGCCTAATCTAAGGCAACAACTTATGAAAATTAATTGCCTACCTAGTTTTGAATTCCATAAGTGATTTTTTGTCATATTTTAAACGTACAAATTCAATTCTAGAAATGAATTTCGTTTCATAATTTAAGAGAATTGAAAAGTAGGTAACGTATATAAATGGGTAACGGTAGAAGTAGGTAACGTATATATGATTAATGTTTAAAGCGTTGTAAGTTGTAAAGCGGAAAATAAGCTATATAACTATTTCTGTTCTAGCTCCTGCAATAAATTAGTTTTTATAAACACTTTTTGAGTCATCGTAAGTCTTTGTACCACGTAGGGTTAAAATGGGCATTTGAAGCTGTTAAAATTAGCACTTGAAGCTGTCAAAGTGCTGTGTTTGAAAGGTTTAAATAGATTAAAAAATTTTGTGAATTCGTTTAGATGTGACAGAAGTTTTAAATTTAAATTAAATAATATTTAGAAACTAAAACGAGAGAAATAAATAATACAGAGAATTTGCATAATCTGTCAAAGCGTATTACAAACTTCCCGTTTATTTTTCTAAAGCGTGCTACACACTATCAAATTTCACACCAATGTATTCGGAGTATAATTCCGATAATATAAGTAATGATGACATTGTAAAGTAAACCCAATCTTCAATCAATGTGTCAGTAGGAAAGACTTCCGCTTTTTTTTTCTTAGGCGGGATACACACTATCAAATTTCCAACCAATATATATTCGAAGTTTAATACCGTTCATTTCAGTAATGATCATATTACCAATCTGCACAACCAATCTGAAACCAATTCGTTTAGTGGAAAGTTGTGCGGTTGTTTTAAACTCCTATGAAAAACTAACCACTGACTGCGCTTGAAAGGTTTGGAAAAAATATTTAGTTCTATATTAGTTCAATAGTGTAGGTGTCCATTTCAAGTCTCATATAATAAGGCTTGTTGCGATTTTTCAATTACTATCAATTTATCTATATGGGAAGTGGGAACTGCGCACACTTCATTTTCAAAGTTGTCTTAGAATCAATTTTATTTTAAAAATACCATATTATGTACAATTCTATATTTCCTTTTAATACTTTTCATTTTAATATTAAAAGAAAATCTTATTTTTAATAACCTTAATTTTCTTTTATAAAATTTTAAAAAAATTTTCAAGTTTTTAAATAAACGCAGTAATTTTCTTTATTTTTAGATTACAAATAAAATTGAATCGTGAAAATACTCAATTTTAAATAATAAAAGTTAATAATTCTAGTGAATACTAATAATAATTATTTATAATTAAGAGCAATTTTATTTTTTTTTATAATTTATATTCCTGAGGCAGCTTTTCTATATTAGTATAATTATTAAATATAGTGGTTATTATTAGTTAATAATTACTTTCAACTTGAATCTTTCACGAAATATAACTATTAACACAAATAATTATTGTGAATTAAAATTATTATATTTAAAAAAAAAAAGTGTTGGTGGTAGTTTTCAAAATTAATTTTGACATTTAATCATAACCTCAAAAAAAAATTAGTAACATTTATAATATTCTTTAATATAAAAATGATAAATATGATAATATTATCAAACGTCATTAATGGCACATTAAATATACCTATATATATGTATATATGATAAACATTTAAATTTTTTTTACAATTATACTTAATTTACAAATTAATTAACAATTTAAGATCATTAAAAAAATACATATAATTAACATTTCTCATATAACATTTAAAAAAAAAAAAATGGAGGAAAATAAAAAAAAACTGTAAAATTAAAAGTGAAACCGTTAATAATATTTTTCTCATAAAAATTACTAGATATTTTTATTTTTTAATTTTGCGCTGGTTAATTTATTATACATATGTGTTATATATACATTAAACATATATAATATATATATATATATATGTATATATATCACATGAACAAAAA